>CAEMYA010000424.1:74117-94939 GCA_903131615.1 Diplodus sargus | reverse complement strand
AAAAAAAAAAAAAAATGGGCTATACAACCCATTCTGTGAAATACCTGACTCAGTCTGCACTGGTCTCATATGAGCCTGGATGCATGTGTCAGATGTAAAGCCTCTTCGCTGAGGAGCCCCATTTAGTAAAGAACAGAGAAAGGGAAAAAGAGTTAATTTTCAAAGGCTTTATCGAATTTTTTAACTTGATCTTTTCTCCGGCGTCGAAGCCTTAGCAATTAACAGGTCATTTGTATTTCTTTATTGCCGACTTGGTGGGTGCCTGAAGTCTGTTCATTTCCTCCTGAGAGCTGAGGCTGTGCTTGCCCTGACGCCTCCATTGATTATAGAGGCTGATAGGACTGGGCCATCAGGGACCCAGTCTAAGAACGCAGCATGCTGTGTGTTCCCCCGTGTGCTTGCCAGGCTCTGCTCCCTCTCAACTGGAAGGAAGGTTATGTGTGGTTTAATTGTGGGGTGCGTGTCTGTGTGTGCGTGTGTGTGTGTAATTTTTTTGGGCATGTAGTGAGACAATATGAGGTAGGAAAACCAGTCAAGAATAATCTGAGGTGAAAGAAAGACGGCAGGAGAGTGAAATAAAGAGGCAGTTTCTTTGGTGTGCAGCTACCACCAACACTGCTGGTGTTTTTCTTTCTCCTTCTCTTGCTTCATCTCCCCTCCCTCTTTACTGTCCCACCTTTACTTCCTTCCTTCTTCTTCTGTCCCCCCATCCTCCTCCTTTCATCCTTTTATCACGGTTTTTCTTGTTCTCCATTGCCTCCCTTGTCTTCTCTCCCACCCTCCATCCTCATTCATGCTATTTTTACCAGACACGTTAATACCAGGTGCGCAATTGTAATGATTCTCATCTGTTTGGTTACATTGACAAGATTTGTGTTGTTAAGTAGGGAACATTGAGAAGTGGCCATGATTATAGTGAAGCTGGAAATGAAAGCATTGTACTGGTTTGGTTTAATGATAATAATACACAAAAACAGACATACAAACTAAAGAAAAATGACTAAATACTATTTGGTTTGTATATTGTATATACTCAAGATAATGAGAATCTCTTTTCAAAGTCAATTAACTTTCAAACTTTCAAGCTCAACTTTTAAATCTACATGAACAAGAAGTCCTGAAAATACTCTGAGTTACTCATTAGTATGCCACGTTGAAAAACGCTAAAGTCTCCTTTAACTTGACATGGCAATTGCATAGCATTGGTGTTACTGGTCACACGATGAAAGACATGTAGGTGGGCAGGAAATAAAAATAATAATAAATAATGAGCGAAAAACAATGAAACAAAGACATTTTGTCCAATATTTAACTGAAAGGCTGATTTCTCAGTGATCGTGTCTTATGTTGAGTATAACATTTTGAGTTTTTGCAGTGAAAGTATTAGTGTCTAGTAATGATATTTACTTGGGAAATGAATCCTACCTGTTCAAATTTGTATCATAACTATTGATATTCAGTGAAATAAGTGTAATCAAATCGGTAGATAAATCATTTTACAAAAGCTCTTATTTCTTAATTTCTTCTCATTCAAAAACAAATCCTTGAACATCACTTTTAAACAGTGAAATACTGACAGCCAGACTGAAAAAAAGGAAACACGAAAAAACAAATTGAAAACATAAAAGTTATTTAAGTCATCATGTCTCCAGTCAAGCTGCACATCATCCAGACTTGACTTGAGTCAAGTCCACATCTCCAATCAATATTTATTCTTTAGCTCTTCTTTTGTTCCACTTTATACTAGTTAACCTGTCTGATGTCTGTGTGCCATTTAGAACGAATGTTGTTATATTATTAGAACACAATTATACAAAATGACTAAGCTAAATATTTACAGTTTTATCAATAACATGTCGTGATTTTTTTATTAGCTGTTTGTGTTGCTTTTTGTATGTTTAATCTGAAAAAAGAAAGCAACTTAAGTTTTCAAGTACTCTAAATGTAGTAAGGTATGGTGTAAATTATGTCTCACTGAAGTGTAGACTATAAGTAACAGCATAATGAAGATATGAACAATCTAATTGTAGCCCTTAATAAGATGTGCGTATTTGCTTTCCACCACTATTTGGCTGCACTCCAGTTAAATAAAGCGACACCTGACACATTCTCAGTTCAAGATGTTGCCACAAGACTGATGCATGAAACAGGATTAAAAATCTGCACAAGATAACGTGTCATATTTCTACAGAGGTCCTGGTAGTGAGGCTGGTCTGTTTGGTTCAATCTGTGTGTATTCTGTCTTGATATTTCCTGCCTCACTGGCAATGATTGTATGGATTTAGTCTAGTTTATCATGACCTGAATTGTTTCTGAGCAATTACAATTATCTTAGCAAGACATTATTCATTTGTGTATTAAATTGCAATATGCATGTGAGATTAAATGACAATAACAACCACACTGAGAATTGTTTCTATGCTTTAAGTAAATGCATGTCAACCCCAGTCTTAGCTTTCGGAGGTCTTGCTCCCTCCCTTGCCAAAAGGATTCAGCAGCGCTTCAGTTGTTCATCTCCGGAGTTGGTCCACTGCGCAGCTCCATTTGTAGCATCAACTGTCTGAATGCACAGCTTGTTAGCGGCTCCAGGCCAGCGAGCTCGCTGCGGTGTAGTGGGGACGCAAGCAGGGAAGCAGCAGGCCCACCGGCACCATTGGCCCAGCCTTAATGGTCATCATAGCAGACAAGTTGGATTCTGGTAGGAGAGAGACAGAGTGGGGAGAGATTGGTGGACTGAGGCGAGAGATGCACAGAGTAGGCAGAGACGGCAACGGCAAGATGCATCTTTGATGATATTAAAAACAGAAATCACAGGGTTTTCTGTCGATCTAAATACTGCCGGGGCAACTGTCAAATTAATGTGGGCTGTGGATTAAAGGGTTCTCAAGAAAAAAGGCATATATGTAAGATGGAGCATGACACTTGTAAAGAGACATGTGTTTTAAGATGAACAATCCAATTCCTATTGGCAAAAATGGGTGAAATATTAGGAGTTCATACACCGAAGGTCAGACATGTTGTGAAGTGTATTCTGTCAGATTTTTAGCCATGCTAGCAGCGCATCTCTAACGATGGCAATTTCAGTCAGTCCACCATGTAATATTTGATATTTGAAATATCTCAAAGATTGATTCCACCAAAATGTTACACTTTGTACGAATTTGTACATAATTGGACAAATAGTATTAAAGTGCAGTTTTTAAGATAATTTCTTGGAATGTTGGATTTTTGGCTTAGCCCGGAGAAGAAATTCTTTTTACAGAAATTGAGAAATTATGTGAAATCTGAAAAATGGTGGTTCTTTGGCGTATTCATGCAGCAATATTATTACCAAGGGAGACAGGTGTCATTTACATGTCCCCCACCACTTCTTAAAATGAGCTTACTTTTAGCGTACTCCACTGTTAAAAACCTGCTACATGCTAAATTCCTAGTATGCGAGCCAAATTGTGTTTGATATGTTTCAGTGAAATAAATAAGTTCAGTTTGTATATTTCGTTTAAAAGTTCACGTGAATGGAAATAAATAATTGATTTAATCGAATAATAAGTTCAGCAAAATTCATTTGATTCAATTCATATTTAGGTAAAAATTATGTTTTATATAGGAAAACATTATTTTAAGGTTTCTGTAAAGGGGGTCATCTGTGTTACTGTCACTTTAAGAGAGTAGGTCTCTTGAGCACACAGAGGTGTTTAGTGCAGTTGAGGCTCAATTGAGGACCGAGCCACACGTTCTTACCATACTACTTTTTGCTGGTTAGGAAAGCTTAATTTTGATCAAACCCATAACATGCAGGATTTGATTCATTATAAGACGACACAGGCAGTGGTCAGAAGAACGGTACGTCAAGCTACGAGGGCAAGTTGGAGAAACTTTTGCAACAAAATAGGAAGAACAACACCGGTGGGAGAGGTGTGGGGAATGATAATGAAGATGGGAGGAGACAGAAGGGAATGGGAATATTCAGTTATGACATCTGAGGAGGTAACAGCAGTCTCCAATAAGGATAAGGCAGAGATCATGGCCAAGTCATTTACAAAGATACACGGTTCAGAAAAAATTGTCAGAAGAAGGGAGAAGGAGAAGGGAAACAACAATGAATCAACATCCAGGTGTGTTAGACAGAAGGGAAGAAACAGGTAATATAATTGATAAAACATTTACTTTGGCAGAGATGGTGAGAGTAATAAATAGATCAAGACCAACATCTCCAGGGAAAGATCAGGTATGCTATGTTATGCTAAAGCATCTAGGGGAAGGAGGGCTCTCGAAGTTGTTGTACCTTTAGAACGGAGTGTTGGAGGAGGGAAAACTACCAAGTGCATGGAAAGAAGCAGTAGTGATTCCGGTAAGAAAACCTGGTAAGGATCTGTCTAAACCAACTAGTTACAGGCCTATCGCACTAACATCAAATATATGCAAATAATGGAAAGGATGATAACAGAAAGATTATCATATGAGATTGAGAAGAGAGGAAAGCTGGCAAGTTATCAGAGTGGGTTTAGGAAAGGAAGACACACCATGGACTCAATAATAAGGCTAGAGACTGAAATAAGAAAGGCCCAGGCAAGTAAAGAATCAGTAATTGCAGTGTTTTTTGACATAGAAAAAGCCTATGACATGATGTGGAAGGAAGGGCTGTTAATCAAGCTGCACAAAATGGGTGTTGGTGGGAGAGTTTTTAACTGAATAAAGGATTTTCTGTTTGGAAGAAAAATTCAAGTACGGATTGGATCAGACTTGTCAAATCAATACACGGCTGGAAATGGCACACCTCAAGGTAGTGTGATAAGCCCGCTACTTTTCATCATTATGATCAACGACGTCTTCTCTAAGGTGCTAGCAGATATAGGTAGATCACTATTTGCGAATGATGGGGCCTTGTGGAAAAGAGGAAGGAACATAGAGCGTGCAATCAGGAAAGTAAAAGGAGCAATTAATGAGGTGGTGGAGTGGGGTCACGAAAAACTTTCCAAAAGTCTTTTTAACCAGGAAGAGAATTCAGGAAGGAATGAAACTAAGGATGTGCAGGAAAGAATTAGAAAGGGTTGGATCATTTTATTTTTGGGGAGTTTTTTTTGATTCACGGTTAACATGGACAGACCATACCAGGAGAATAGAAGAAAAATGCAAAAAAGTAATAAATGTAATAAGATGTTTGACTGGTAGGGAATGGGGAGCAAGTTGCTCATCATTAAAAAGTATATATGGCCTTAATACGATCTGTGTTGGATTACGGAAGTGTAGCATATGGATCAGCAGCCAGGTCTCATGTAAAGAGACTGGAAGTGATACAGCCACAGGCACTGAGAGTATGCTGTGGGTCCTTTAAAACATTGCCAGTGTCGCACTACAAGTAGAAATGGGAGAAATGCCGTTGGAATTAAGAAGGATGCAACTGAAGGCTAATTACTGGGCTAATTTGCAAGGACACAAAAATTCTCACCCCACAAAAGGAGTGTTGCAGGAGTGGTGGGAGAATGGGAGAAATCAGAGGGATAGTTTTGGTTGAGCAGGGAATGATATTGCCCCAAAAGAAATGGAGTATTCGATATGAGGGCAAGCCCTTCAGTAGTTTATCTGGTGGTGGCTCCATGGATGCTTGTGTGGCCTGATATAGACTAGTATTTGTTGGAGGTAAAAAGGAAAGAAAAAAGAAAAAATGATTTGGTAAGTGCATTCAAATGCCATGTCATTAAAGAATATAGTGATTTTACACAGGTTTATACTGATGGTGCTAAGAAACCTGAGACAGGAGTGACAGGGTATGGGGTGGCAATACTGGTAAAAAGAATTGGAATCAATAGAAGAACATCCAATAAATTAGGCGTTTACACAGTGGAGATGTTGACAGTATTGGTTGCACTACGATGGGTGGAAAAAACAAAACAAGGTGCTGATATGCTCAGATTCAACCTCAACTCTAGCAAGTATAAGGTCATTCCATTTAAACAGCTGTCACAAATCAGGGGGGTCAGATCAAATTTCTGTGGGTTCCAGCGCATGTAGGAGTGAGGGGGAATGAGAGGGTGGATGAGTTGGCAAAGAGGGCTTTAAAGAGAGGAAATATAGAAATGCAAATGAATATCAGTAAAGCAGAGGTTAAATGTATAATCTGGGAAAAAAACAACCAAATGTGGCAAGAAAGGTGGTATAGAGAGGAGAAAGGGAGACATCTATATCAGATTCAGAAGAGTGTCAAAGTAAATAGGGTAGGTAGTGGAAACAGGAGAGAGGAAACTGTGTTAACAAGGTTTAGGTTGGGACATTGTAAACTAAACAAAACACTGAATATGATAGGGAAACATAAAACAGGTTTGTGTGAGGGATGTCATTAGAAGGAGTCAGTGGAGCATGTACTTCTACAGTGTAGGAAGCATAGGGCACAGAGAGAGATGATGAGGAATAATCTGAGGGAAATAGGGGTGCAAGAATTCACATTAGAGTATGGGTGAGAGAGCACAGGTCTGGATACTGTTAGCTTTCTTAAGGGATACAGGGATTTTTCATAGGATATGATAGGGTGACTGACTTGGATGTAGTTTGGGGTGTGTGTGTGTGTGTGTGTGTGTGTGTTCTATTATCTATTTATTTATTAATTTTTATTTGTTTTGGGGTTTTGTTTTGTTCTTGTTTTGTTTAGTTTTGGCTTTGAAGGGAATTAGATTGTACGCCTAAGGCTGTTGTGTGATCCACACTCCGGAGCAGAAGGTGGCGGTAATGCACCATTAAGCTGGATGCTAACCGCTGTAAAACCAGAAGAAGACGATTATTTTGATCAATCCCAACAAGACACCCAAAACCTTGGAATACATTTTGTTTCATCTTTTTACATCGGAGTCCTGTGGAAGTTTTTTCCTGCTCAAGCGAATGTACGCAAGTCAAGTGAACACTATTGAGGAGCTTCAAATCCCACATTGTAAGAAAACATTGCTCCACTTGGATGAATGGACAAACAGAGGATTCATAACCACAAGGGAAGAGGAATTACACCTAATACAGGATAGGGTAGTCGTGAGTAAAGTTAAACTCTCAACTTTTTGAAGAAGATGTGCTGAGTCATGTGCTAGTTAGCAGCCTAGCCGCAACACCATTGCGGACACATACAGGCAATGTCAGCTATCTATGTGGACCGTAATTATCAGACTGCAAGCATTTCACATTGAATAGTGTGTAGTTTTGTACATAAGGCATGGAGCACGGAGATGAGGATTTGGCTAGTTGTGGATGCTAGGGCAGGGAAGGTCTCAGCTAAGGCTATGGAGGAAAGGCTATAATGTACCATTAGCACAGGAAAGGCCAAGCTGGCTAAGCTAATAGGTGAAATGAATCAGATACATCAAGCAATCGATGAAAGTGGTGATGGCTGCTTGACAGTAATTCAAACCAAAATGGTGGAGTTTTTTTGTTTTGTTTTTTTTTTCAAAATATTTTCATTTATACTGGAGTTGATGCAGTACTTCTCTTCATGGATTTGTCTTAAAGGGATTTTTGAGCAGATATTTGAACAGATGTTTGATGCCTTGAACTATGTGCTGGGACCCTATTTGTACTGCTGCTGAGGTTTTATGCTGTCCTGAGCATTATTTGTGGCTATGAGTGGCTTTTTGATGGTGGTTTCTTGGTTGGAGGCATAGACTGCAGTGCATTGTTATCTTTCTGTCTTTTCTGAGGTTGCTAAAACTACATAAGCAAGCGGTCAGAAAACTTGATCTCTCGAGGAGGGGTCTTACTCTGTGTCACCGTGTGTGAGACCATGGATTAAATTTACGCCGGAATATCCCTTTAAGAAGGTGGTTGCTTGGATGCTTGAGATTAAGAGCACTCTGCTGAGTGTGTGTCAAAAGACGAAGTAGTTGAACACTACTCTTGCTCCAACTGAAGTTGACAAAGAGATGAGGAACTTCAAGGCAGGCCTTTTGAGAGTTTTATTTTAATTAATTTATTTATTTATTTATTTATTTATTTATTTATTTTCATTTTTTTTATTATTTTATATTTATTTTAAGGTTTCCGTTAGGAGGGTCATCTTGTGTTACTGTCACTTTAAGAGAGTAGGTCTCTTGAGCACACAGAGGTGTTTAGTGCAGTTGAGGCTCAATTGAGGACTGAGCCACACAGTTTTCTTACTGTAGTACTTTTTGCTGATTAGGAAAGCTTAATTTTGATCACTCCTGTAACAAGAAACAGCAAAACCTTGGATCACATTATCTTTTTACAGTCCTGTGGAAGTTTTTCTTTCCTGCTCAAGCGAATGCACACAAGCAATGTACTGTTACACAAGATGTTTTCCATGTAATTATCCATCTACTAGAGCTTGTTAAAGACCTCAAAAGAGTTTTTTTTCATCTGGGCCCTCATGACCCCACCACTATTCAATACTAAATGAATCCCTTGCCAGAGAACCTCATTCGATAGAACATATCCCTGACATCAGTGTTTCATACAGTGCATTTACACTGGATAAGTGAAGTCTCCTGGATATAATTTCAAGACCCTGTGGAACATTGAGGTGTCAAAAGCGAAGCGTCAGCAGCCACATTAATGATGTTGTAGGAACACATGTCCTTTGTCTCTGGATTTCAAAGAAAGCCTGTTCCTAAAAATGTTTTACTCCTCTCATCCCCAAGCTGACTGTTTTCAGGAGAGGCGCCTTGCAGTCTCACCTCTTCACCTGGGAAGGAGGACGATGTTTGCCTTGTAATAAAACTTTCAGATGGACGCTTCACAGAAGTTTCCCCCTTCGTTATTTACAACTGTATAAAACCATCTGTCCCCCCCCCACAAGAGATGCACTCCTGTTTCTCAGGTCAATCGAGGTCAAGCGCAAAGGAATCTACTCTCTACACATCATGAGGAACAGAGAACTGTTTGTGACAAAGACAGTGCCGCCGCTCCACCACGCGCATCACACGCTGTGCATACGGCACCGAGTGCTGAGGGGGCACCAAGAATAGCCCAATAAAAAATCGTCATAGTCATAATATTTACAATGGCGATATTATTTCACTCTAGAAATATTGCGCACATTTTAGGCATCTATATCACAAAACAGGCAGAACAAGAGAAATATTTAATTGCTCAAGAAACTAACAATGATGCCCCCAATATTGTAACTCATTCTATTATGCGTTTTATATTAGATTAGATTAGATAGATCTGTGTTGGATTACGGAAGTGTAGATAGATTCATCAAATAGTTGATAAATGAGTAATACACGGGGAGAGCTCCTTGGCTGCATGCTTTCAGTTTTAAATGTTTATAATTTTTTTCGGTATGAGATTATTTGTTTGAATATTTTGTCTCTTTTTATACTGATCCCTTTTCTTCGTATTTCTAAATGAACACAGGAATATCATCATAAAGGAATTATGCTTAGGCCACCAAAATGGCTAGCAGTGGCACTGGACAAAGATGTGTTATAATTGAATGTCTTTGCAATTTGGGTTAGGGTTAGGGTTAGGGTTATAACCGTGTGGTTCTCTGTATCTGTGACATTCCAATCTATAACAAGGTCTGTATACTCATCCAGAGTTCCAACAAGTTTTTAATAACCAATAAACCAGAAACTCGTCTTCTTTATTTTGTGTGTCCCACATTTCTCTATGACAAAGTTGAGCGAAGATAAAGTTTTATTGTTTAATGTGTCTGGTTTGGGGTGGAATAATAGCCTCCTGATGGTGTGATTGAAACAGACTTTCAGAAGATTTTTTTCGTTAATACTTTTATTTACCAGTAAATGTCTGTGTGTTTAACATGTTTATGTTAACAAGTTTTAAGCTAGAACTAGAAGAAATATGTATAATTGATCAGTTCTACTGTATAAAGTGTGTTTTTATGTTTTAATCAAGTTTTAATTCCTTCTAAAAGATTATGATATGATTTTAATCATGTCATATTCTTTCATGTAGACAAAGTCCACCTATTAAGCCATGGTGAAATTCTAGGAAAGGTGAAACACAATCTTGAAACATTAAAACAATAATTTAGTTTAATTAAGTTTCATGACTTTAAACTTAAACTCTTAAAGGTTTAAAAGGCCGTCTGAGGCATGAACACTATCAGCCCGCCCCTCTGGGTCCGCCTGCCATCTTGAATAATAAAAACTGAGACACATGCTTTCTCTCGCTCTCTTATCCTTTTCTTATCCTCCTCTTGTCTTTTTAACTCTCCTCTTCTTTTTAAATCGTGCTCTTATTTTCAAATCACTCTCTCATTTAAATTGTCATCTTTTACTTTACTTTTATTTTTGCGACAAGGTCTTACAGAACGAAGTTCTATTTTTAATATATTGTTAAGTACTCCCAGACAAAGTAGGCTGAACATCTCCATACAGATGGATTCATGAGTCTACATGAGATGGTGTCTTAGGTCCTGATTTCTACCTTTTGAGCTTAAGAGAAATTCTGTTAGGGTCTCGTTAGTATTATAATTACTGTCGTAATATTTAAAGACTTCCACCTGATCCGTAATTTCACCACATAACTTTACTCATTGCAGTCTCGACATTTCCTGTTATCTGTTATTTGTTTGAATTGTCATTTTATTTATTTACCCTGAATTATTAGTGAATATATATAACCGTCTGTTGTTGTCTGTGCAGGTTTAATTTTAATGTGGAGAACCAATGGGAATTGTGTAGATTTCACTGCTTCAGAATATGAGATTGAATATATAGATATGAAATTGAATATATTAATTTGAAATTTGACTAGAAGTGTTCCAAGCTAAACTTGTTCAGTTGGATTTGATTAATTATCAATCAATTATTAATTTAAAAAGATAAAATAACGGAGGTGGTGCCCCATTTACGAGTGTGTTATTAATCAGTGATTAATTCAATATATTAAGTAGTGTATCGTATATATTTTACAAGAAATACATCCCCAAATCACAGAGATGCAGCTGCCTGTTTTTACAAGAAACATTGAATTCTACCAAGGCAAATAGCATCCATGGGAACTTTAAAGGGAAAAGAGAAAGGGAAAAAAAGGGTTTGAGGGACTTTGCTACACTTACAAAATACTTACAATCTGACAGAGTATTGTTTATCACCGATTCCCCACAGGAAATGTAATTACAAGCCTGTGTGTTGTTGTTTTACACAATATTAACAGGGTTAATTTGAGTTAAATTTGGCTACCAATAATAACGAATGTATATCAGGGATAATTATTGATAATGATATATGATAAGATCTAATTTATATTAGATTGCCTCAGAAGCACCACCCTTGAATTCAACTGAACAGTGTTGTCCTAGATGGGCAATGTCCAATGAAACATCAGAGGGAACTGGTTACTTCTGTTGTGCCTTGCTAAGTTAGCAGCTCTTCCAACTTGCTTCATGTTCCTTTGATTGTGGAGTTAGCTGGCAAGCTTTGTATCACAGCTGGAGGTGCTAACTGAGCTGGGGTACTAGTCGGACCTTGCGCCGCTGCTGTGGAGAGAAGTTCTGTCTGCCTGCTGGAAATGCAGCTGGCCAGTGTTGTGCCTGAATGTGTTCAATGAACGATCGTTCATGAACTCGTTCATATTTTGGGCGAACGTGAACTGAACGTACTGTATTTCTGCCTGATGAACGTTATTGTGAACGCGTTCATTCTGGCGTTTGTGAACGGCGCATTCTCACAGTTCAACTTCGTTCAAGACAGTGCCAGACTTCCATCGAGCCTTCCAGGCGAAAACTGGCTAAAACACACAGTGAACAGGCCCTAATATGTAGCGGGAAATCACCCAATCTGGCTGTTGTGTATAAAAAGGACGCTGGACGAGAGGGTTCTGCAACTCGCTTTACTTTCGGCCAAAACGAGACTTAACTATTTCAGACAGAAACAGCTGCATACCAAACATGCAGTTAGACATTACCAAACGAACACAGATTAATTTGTCCTGAACGGACAGAACACTGGCAACACCAGCCTCCGCAGAGTCGCACCGCGCATGCGTCATCAGTGTGCTCAGCATGGAGACAAAAACAAATGAAGGCTTCACATCTGTTTTTTTATTGTGATATATCTAAAAAGTTTGGAGTGATGTTGAATCTCATTTTTTTGATGCTGCCAACTCTGTCCATTCTCTTACCCTGAAACATGTTAATGCTACTATGTTAACCCAGAATATAATGCTCTCGAACACATGATGAACTTCTATGCAAAATGTTTTAGTCACAAACAAAAATGTGCAAAATCACTACCCAAATTTGCTCCTTTTCTCCTGGAACTGAGCTCTTTGCTTAAATCTCTGATTTTGTTAAATAACAATAAAAGTAATACCTTACTGAGTCATTATGAAAAGTTTTTCCCTGAAGCCACTATCTGAACTATCTATTTACTTATTATTTTACTTTTCCCTTTCTTCTTTATTTGTTTACTTATTTATGTATTATTTAATTTTTAATTTTTAATTTGTACTCTATCCTGTACCACAAACCTGAAATGGCACATTGAACTAAAGCACCCAGCGAGCCTTTGAAGGTATGTGAAGGTAAGTGAATAAAAAATCAAAAGACATGGCAACGGCGAGACAAAACAGATCCTCTATCACCCATATTGCATTAACGGCGAACAGTAGCGGCTCCGTTGTCTTCATCTCCCAGCTGCAGCTGGACAACCTGGTGTTGCAGTATATTGTGGGAGAGCTGCAGTTTCAGTGGTAAAACTGATTCTATAGGCTGTGGCAATCATTTTGAAAAATAATAGCTTGCACCAACATGTTGAAGAAAAAAAAAATAACTATGAACTAGTTCATTTTTGGAACTGTGAACCTAGTTCAAAATTTTGAATTATAAACTGTGAACTGAACTAGTTCATTTTAACATTTGTGAACTGAACTTTGAAATAGTTCATGTAGAAAATGAACTTTCCCAACAGTGCAGCTGGCAGCTCTTGGCAGTTGTTGAACCCAAAAGAGCTTGGGGCAAGGTCCAGTGAGAGATGGGAGAGAGAACAAATGAAAGCTTGAGTTTTGAACACCTGGTCAGTGGGGGCGCTGTCACCCTGACCAATAGTAACTAAAAACTGGGTCTCTCAGCAGTCTTTGCCCCAAGGTGCGAAGACTAGAGAATTCTGAGGATCTAAGTTCAGTTCAGAGTCCGTTTTGAAATCCACAAGAAATGACTGATCTGTGGATCCCAACACCTGTTCCTGTCGCAAGGTATACAGTGGCTGTTAGTCTAAATTAAATCAATCAGCACCCATCAGTCCAGTCCCATGCCATGTTTGGCGTGATACTAGAGTGATCATGCTAAACGATTGTTAGTGATATGCCTCTTTTGTTACTGTGTTTTGTTACTGGGAAAATATAAATGTACAAAACCTGCTTATCTAACTTATTTTGCAAGATAATTGCATTTTTTTCTACCTGCTGCAGTGGCAATGCAGCCTGCTGACCCTATGCCCCTACCAGAGGGAATTCCATTTCTGTGGAATAAATAAAGCATACCAAAATGAAGGGAAAAAATACATAAATATTGGCCTGAATCGCACAGTCAGAATGTATGAAAGACAGAGGGAAGGATGCAACAATGTTGTTTATAGACTTCAGGCTGGATCCCATCCACCTCCAGTAGGAATTGAACCCTAATGAGTAAATAGAAATTAAGTTTTGGAAAGTAATCGTTACCCACAACAGCCTGCAGAGATGAAAAAAAAGAGCAAGTTTGTAACATTGTGATTTACATAAAGTTGCTCAGCCATGATGAAGTCTAAACAGCACAGTAGGAGAAAGGGCACAGTGGTTGCCAGCGTTTGTTTTCCAAGGAAGAGCAAGACAAAGACTAAAACAAACAGCATCTGCTAACAAAGGCAAACTGTATGACCCACTTAGAGCTGGCCTCCAAATGCAAAGGTCTTTTCCTCTATGCTCTGTGCTCTCTTTGCACTTCAAAGTTGCTCTCTCATTACTCCCATTTGAACCCGGCCACGAGACACTCCGCTTACTCTCCACTTCAGCTCGTCTTGTTTTCTGCCGCCTGCTCATGCTGCTCCGTGTCCAGATGGAGCCAAACACAGAGCGAGCATACTTTCTGTAGGGGTTCAGACATCTGTGCCATGCTTTGAGTTCACTTTGAGCATGCTTCCTGGCTTAAGAGGCTTTGATACTGAAAGCAGCAGGCACAGAGCCACAAGTACCATCAGTTGTAAGTAGAGCAAAACAATGATAAATTCATAAAATCAACCAATTAACTTGGAAATGCAGCAGGACGCCAGTTGCTCCCATTGCACTATGTGAAAAATGTAAAAGCAACCCACCTGGAGATGTTCACAGCATCCAAGTGGGGCTAACAATTTGACAAACTCAAACAAATTAAGCCCTATTTACACACGGTGATGTGGTCGGGGTGTTGCTGTGTTGGAGCCAAGACTGAAGAGGCGGGAGAGAGAGAGAGAGAGAGAGAGAGAGAGAGAGAGAGAGAGAGAGAGAGAGAGAGAGAGAGAGAGAGAGAGGTGTAAAATGGAACTCCCAGGGGTATGGGCATTCATATTTGCAGGGAAACCTGGACAGGCTTGAGCAAGAAGAAATATAACAGCCATTAGCTATGCAGGAAGTGGCTGCTGACAATGAAGAAACCATTTTCCTTCAGTGTGCCACTGTCCCTCAAAAGTAAATGTAATGAGCCCTATGCGGGGAAACAGTCCAGGGTCAGTTGGGACTGTGGCTGTGTGTGTCTGAGGTGTGTGTGGGGGTGCCATTAGAGAGGGTAAAACTGAATAGGAGGTCTTCAGACCTGGTCAGTTTATTTGGCCCACTAAAGCAGCCTCCAGGTGCACAGTGGAATGAGGAACAGTAACAGGCAGTCAGTCTATTCCTCTCCAGAGACCAACAAATTACCGTTCTGTTTATAAACGTGATATACTTTTTTCCCTGAATGAGGCTATCTAAAAGGTGCACAAATACAGATAATTATGGAAAAGGTAAGCTTAGAGTACAGCACATGTCCAATACTATACAGAATGCTTTTTTTCTAGCATGTAACAGACAAAGTATTTGCACACATAACAAACCAAAAGTAAAATTTAAATCAGCAAAGAAATCTTCCCCTCACTGAATCGGATGGCCTGCTCTGACTCAAACATTGTGTGATGTCTTGGGAGATCCTTGACCTGCTTCAGATGATAGATGTATTTTTAAGTGTCCTGTAATTGATTCATCTTTGTGTCACAATTGGTCTGTGTACCCATGGGGCAAATCACAGGGCAGCAACTACCAACAAAACAAACAAAACACAACTCTCATTCAATTAGTCTTTAATGGAGACATGACAACAGATATAAATGGTGCCAGGCTGCCAGCCTCACTGAACATCCAGTCAGCTGCCAGTTTGCCGGGAGACTTCATGTGTAGTATCAGACAGCATGGCATAGTGATAGCAAAGTTTATAGAGAACCAATATGAATGCCAATGGTGTCATTATTCTATACCCATTACATTATGTAATCAATATTTACTTCATAATAACACTTTGAAGCAAAACAAAGCACTAAGCCCATTGTAACAGCCATGGGTTTAGTTCATCATGTACATTGTCCCCATGTTTGCTCTGTGGTACATGAAGGTCTGAACCACTTTAAAGGGCTACTCCACCAATTTTATTGACCAAGGAAACCTTTGATCTTGGGACAAAATGGAGACTTTGCACAGAAATTTTATTTGCTGGGGCATTTGTTTGGTGGGATAAATCTCCAGTGTTAAGTACGTTTCTGCTTGTATCTACCTCGTTTCTGCTACCTGCATATGTAAATAGAAGAAAAGAAGGCTATATTAGCAGGGGTTGTTCTAAGTAGAGGGTAAATCAGTTTATAAACCTTCCAAACATGTTTTAATATGTTTTTAAAATACAATATTTGAATAACAGTCTAGAATCTATGAATATGTAGTTATCTTTCATCTTCAAAGTTCAACTACGGGACACCAGATGTCTCCTAATTCATTGTAAAATCTGTTTTCAGTGCACTGTTCAAGTTTACACATCACACTTGTCTATGCTGAATATTGGACCATGATTGGTTTCCAAACTACTTTTAATGTCACAAACAAGCATGCTCTTAGGCTATCCAACTAAAATTAGATTTATTATTGAACACAAAGATATAAAATTTCAGCAATGACAGCCTTCTAGTGTCATAATGCATGTACACCATTCTACAAGGTGAAACTCAAACATTCAATTGCAGGAACAGGAAGGAAATCACATTTCTGACTGGAGAGGAACTTTAAAATGTACTAGTTTAAAGTCTAAATAGGAACAGAGAAAAATGTCTACATCTGCCTGATCTGGCCAAAGACAACAATATGTTACAACTTTACTACTCAATGTGTCATTACTACAGAAAGAATTGAGAGCTAACCAAAACAGTAAAGTTGTGAGGTGGATATGCAACAATCAGCTTTAACTCTACTCTAGGTTTATCACTACGAGGTTTATCACTTTTACAGCAAACACTCGCTAATAAGTCCACCCTACACTACTTGTCTCTTACCAACAATCACAGACACAGTTGGAGACTCGCTTATGAAAATACATTCAGAAGCCAGAGAGACAGATATTGATGGAGACTAAACCAATTTAAGACAAGAGTCAACCTGTGTGTAACTACATATAAAACGCAACATGTTTGCCATAACAACTTTAGGAGGTGAAAATATGTAAATACTGTGTTTACAGCTTTTTGATGCTGCCTTCAAGTGGAACAGTAAGTAATGCTGCTTTAACTACAGATTTTTACCTTGAAATTATGCCAGTTGACAAGTTAAATATAAACAAAGTCTGTAAATCATATTCTAATATTGCGCTTTGCAAAGACAATTTTAGAAATACAAGAAGCCAAAGTCCCATGGTTGTGGGGCTCAAGCTGTTGCCATTGTATCTACAAAAGCTCCAAACAGTCACATCTGGGTTTCCATTTTCAACAGTAGGCTCTCAACCATGCACAGTCCAGGCTTGTCATCTGTTGGATGGATGAGGACAATCTCTTCTCATCACTCTGTTGATCTTCAGATTGGGAGCAGGTAGGCAACTCCTTTGTGCCGACAGGCAATGGCAGTCCCTCTGAAGAGGAAAAATCACACTTTGTAATGAGCCATCTCCCCTAAATAGGCTCAGGAGGACAGGCAGAGGAAGGTAGAGTTAGCAGCGGGAGCTGACACAGGGGCATGATGGGAGTTAAAATACCCTGTGTACAAGCAGAACATCACAATTATGATAATGATTCTGAGCTTCAACGCAGTTGAGGAACTGTCACTACTACATATTTTTAAATTCACACTCAGGAGTTATTTGAACACAACTGACAAATCATTTAGAACATTTACATGCTCTAGAGGTATTTAACTTAATAATCAGTTTGTATCTTAAATCTGATGCCAGGACCTACTATCCTCATAAAACCTGGAAATTATTTTTTTTCCTTATTAATCAATACCCTCAAGTTACTTTTTAAAAAAAATGTTATTCACAAAAATTATTATGTGCAGAAGTGGAGAAAATCTGTTTCTCCGCTAGACATACACTGTGTAACGGTGTGGCAGGACCCAAATGCAAAACACTCGAGAGGCAGGCAGGATAAGGAACAAAAGGGGATCTTTAAATAACAAAAACAGAATAATAATAATAAAAAAAAAAACATAAAATGCAGAAAAGAATAAGAAATGCAAAAATAACACTAAATAAAGTGGCGACACAAAAAGCTGAAACAAAGTACAACCAAAAACGGAATAAAGCGGGAATACGCAAACCCAGAAACATACCACGTAGAGAAACGGGGAGACACAGGAACAGGCTCAGATGAACAAAATAGGTGAACAACGCAGATGAATCACATAGGATGAACTGACCAACACATCAGTGAACACACAGACTATATAAACTATGCAAGGGCTTAGCAACAAGACACAGAAAAAGGGTGGGAAATTACACGAACGGAGGAACCAAAAATCCACACATGAAGGCAGAACTTCAAACAGGAAATCACATAATCACAAAACAGGAACGTGACACATTGTTTCATATATTTTTGGTGTGATAATGGTCCATTAAGTTAAGTCACATAAAATGGGTGACTGTGGCTCAAGGGTAGGGCTAGCAGCTTGTTATCAGAAGATCGCTGGTTCGGACTTCCGGTCTACATGTCGACGTGTCCTTGGGCAAGATACTGAACCCCAAGCTGCTCCTGATGTCCTGAGCCACCTTGCATTGCAGCCGCTGCCATCAGTGTATGAATATATGAATTACTGTAAGTCGCTTTGGACAAAAAAGCTACTGCTAAATGTAAAACAACTCTTAATTCTTTTCATTTTAACCCTCTGACCCAGGGCCGTTTCTTGCTATATGTGGACTATGCGGGTGCATAGGGCCCCTGCACCACTAGGGGGCCCCCTCAAGTTGCAGGTCCGGTCTCAATATCTGAGGAGTGACCTGACGGAAAAGGTGTGAAAAGTACCTGGCACCTGGCCCGCTGATTGATCCGATCTGTTGCCTATCGTGACCTGTTGCTATGACGACCAGTACAACTTAGCGAGGAGAGGCGAGGTGGGTTACGTTGAGCCGCCAGTACCGGTCATTTACGGCATGGCATCAAAACAAAAGTATTCATCTAGTTCAGAAAAAAGAAAAAAATAGATGAAGAAAAACACTCACAGGATAAAGGTAAGGTTTGTTTTCATGATGTGGGTGGAGGGGAAGCTAATGCTGAATCTTTAGCAAGCTGAAGTGTTTGCTTTAGGAAAGGGCTAATTATAGCAGGTCCAGCGTGTTGGCATTACATTTGTGAGGGAGGGTGTGTTGTTACGCGGATGTCTGTCATGTCTGTATCCTCCTCCAGAGGGAGCTGCTGAATTGTCATAGACCTCCTCTGCTGTTAACTATTTGGCACGTAACATTGCTTTAGGATTATTTTCATCATTAACTATCGATTTTTGCGCTCTCAGTTTATAGGTCTCTAATGTGAAGTGTGCTAAACAACACACATATACATATTAGGCCTATTGTGGATTATTATGGACTATTGTGTGGCAATAGTGTGGCAATGGATTATTGCTCTGAGTGGATTATTATTTACTCTACTGAGCTAGTTGTGTCTTTCTTTACCACATTTATTAGAATATTTATTGTGAAAATTTCTTTTGAACAAATTTGCCTACATTCTTACAGTTTAGATATGTTTTTGATGTATTACTTTGTATTATTTAAAATAATTACAATCACACAAATTAAAGTCAATTTAAAGTAACTATTCTATATATGACCGCAATTGGAGCATCTTTCACATCTGAGTCCCGCTCCACCCATGCTCAGCTCCGGAAGGATTCTCTGCTATATTCTACCAGTTTCTAATCAAGGTTGATGGGCTGTGTGTCCTCGTCACCCCACACCTTGGCTGTGCACTTTTGGTGTCCACTTTTATGTTGTACAACTTATTTCTGAGCCAGCAGTACTTACTGTGTCCATCACATGTTAGGGCTCAACAGCTTTTTTTTGCATCTGTAATGTTAACAGCATGTGTAGTTTTTCTCCTGAGAAAGTTTTTCTAGAGCTTAGAAAATGGATCAAGAAGTTATATTCAAGCTAAAATGTGCTATACTGCTCTATAGTTTTGTAGTACTTTGGCACAATGCTGTCCCACAATAAGAGCTAACACCCTGCCTGTCTGTGGATGTCAAATCATGCAGCATTTAGTGTCATTATGTACACCGTGGACGTTTAGATAAATCCTGCAAATTATGCAGGCTTCCCCTTTAACCTTATCTCAGCTACTAGTTTGGCTTTATAAAAACAGACAGATACAAATCAGAGCATATGTGCTTTTTGGGTAGACAGTTAGGGCTGAATTGTTTGGAGATCCCAGTGTTCTGTAATACAGCACATTTCAGGGGTCAAACTATGATCAGGTGATTAAAACTCTGAGGAAAGTTGATGGCCTAGTTTATCATCTTTTCTCCTAAAATAGATTGACATGAAGAAGAACTTCAAGAGGCCAGTAATCTAATGGAAAAATTATGTCATAACCATGACAATATTGGAAAAACAACTAAGTCAATAAGAACTTTGTGGCCAGAATTAAGAATGGGAAAGTTGTCTTATTGTATAACAGACATATCAAGTGTGATTGCATCAGCGTATCTGTATGGGTTGTCATAAGAGGACGTACAGAAATTGCAACTCTACAATTTATGATATGATATTTCTTTATTTATCAGCCCAAAGATTAGATGAACTGCTCTGAACAAGTGCTTCATTAACCGCTTTTGTGCCAATGTGATGTACAACTCAGTCACTATTGATGAGTTAAGACAAAAGAATAACTCCTCTATATAACGAACAGCAAGTAATGTTCTGTTCAGGCGAACACTAAAAGTGGTCAGCATGGACATTTTTTCTTTTGTTACCAGCTATAAATTCCTGGCTATTGGATACATATGGCTAATGTTTTTTTGTTTGTTCATTTGTTTTCCTAATCTTTTATTATAGCTAAATGTAGAGTTCTCAACGGGCCTGAAAATTACAACCCGACCCAGCCCGCAGGTTTTTAAGCCCTAACCCAGTCCAAACCTGACTCCCCGCATGCCTGCATTGTTTTCCTCATACACTTGATATCATGATCAGACAGACAGCAGACGGAAAGGTGACGCGAGCCAGGAGACAGGTGCTGCGTCATCGTCAGCAGCAGCACCCGTTCCCGCTGCAAAGAAGACACCGCGCTTCGACCAGTGGGAAAATATATTCGGAGAGACAGAAACAGACGATTTCCCCACTCCTCGAAAAGCAAGGGTGAATTCGCCTGTGGCAAGTTTACTTTTAGCCAATTCCATCTTCTCCAGCC
>CAEMYA010000424.1:52244-73812 GCA_903131615.1 Diplodus sargus | reverse complement strand
CGTCAGGTCTGCGTCTGCTCCTCCTCATGAAGCAGGCAGCCAGACTTACTCTTCACCACACGTGAACAGCGATAATTCACAACAAACAATATATAATTTACAACCTGCAAGAAAGGAAGCCCGAACCCGTTGAGAACTTTAGCTAAATGTATGTTATTTTGTGCTATTTTAAAGTTCAAGGATCATTTATGTGTCATTTTACATCCCCAGATTTGCTATATGAAACTGAGTTTGGTTAGTGTCGCCACTTAGCCAAGTACACAGAGTACAGCTTTTGCACACATGCGGATCGACAGGTGCGCAGGAGAAGACCAAGGGCTGCCAAAATCATGTTTTGATACTCAGACCTTTATCATGTGATCTTACAAGATAATGGGGGAGACCATCTTGAGCAGGTTTGTAGACCCATATGGACCAATTAGGTCACATTGCAGACAGACATCTGTCAAGATCCCATCACACACACCTGGTATAATTTTCACAGTGACTGTTTTAGAAGGTAGAGGAAATGGTCGTATGAACACCATCATATCTTTACAATGATATGATACATAGAAAAGAAGCAGAACCCTGCAGAGTAGAAACTAGAATGACTTCAAAATCAGATCGACTTGAGAGAACATGTCTGTTTAAAAGTGTTGCCATACCTCTTTGGTGTGTAGGGACCAACACAGAGTGCTGTCCACTCTCTCTGCAGCTGCAAGATCAGTGGTGAAAACATCCTTGAGGTGTCTATCAAAAAGATTATTCTGTCTGAAGTACTCATGCCTGGCAACTTACACATTCAACATGGCTCTGAGTCCAACTGGGAATTTCACAACTTAGTAGATGCCTTTTAAGAGCCTGGGCCTTTTTCTTTCATGACATTGGAAGTACTGCTCTGTTGTTATGCAAGGAAAGGTGAACCACGGGTGTTGCTCTGCTAACATTAACTTTATGTGGCATGTTGTCCGCATCCTGCTTACCTCACAGCTTTCTCAGAAAGGCCAAGAGAGTCAGCTCTTCTGTCTTCAGCATAGAGCAATGAATGGCATCCAAATACCAGTCTCAAAACTAACCAACCAAAAAACACTTCCACTATTACCTGACTAGACTAAAAGGGTGGTGTACAGTGGGTGACATTTGAAAAGTACTTACAACTAAACAAAATACCTCCAGCATTATAATGACTATTTGCTCTCCACGATCTTGTAAAGGAAAGAAGGAAGAGGCATTGGGTGGGCAGAATATTCATCAGCAACCTGACCCACAGCAAGATCCTCTCGTGGATCCCTGCCAGTCACAAGTCAGGGGCTTGTAGTGTAGAAAAACACAGTATTTATATTCTGTCTTGAATAGCCAGGCCATTTAAAGTGCTATTGAAAAGTTAGACCCAATGTTGCCTACTCTCGGGCATGCACTACAATTGGCTTTTATTGTTACAGCTTTAAATAAACCTGGACCCTGGACTGCACAATACTGATGATGGGTTGCTTGTTACCACACTGTTTCACTGTCACATGAATATAATACATCTACACTTAGAGTAGCCTACTACACATCCTTAAAGATGTTACTTCAAAAGTTTCAAGCTGACCTCTCACCTAAAAAGTATATCCCACCTCTGTGCTGTGGGGCTTTCATCTTTTCTTTTCTTTTTTTTTTTCTTCTTCTTCTTCTTCTCACCTTTGCTCTGCTCTCTGACTTTTGAGGTGCTTTTTGGTAGCTCTTTTCTGTTTTACTAGTATCTGGGGTCTTGGATAGCAGTTCAAATTCATTTTTAAAAAATGACCTTTGCCTTTTATTGCTTTCATCTGTCTTTGGATGCATCCCTTTCATACCTAACCAGGTTTCTTTCCTCTTGAATGAGCTACATTAAAATGATTTATATTTGACATGCTTGGCTTATAGGAGTAACTACAACTACAACCATAAATGTAACAAATAAATGTTTTAATGACTATATAAATTGAACATGTTACTTTAGCAGTTAAGACTGTAGATTAGTGACGAGATGAAACCACTTTGATATGTAGCATTGAAAAGTTGCAGTCATACTATTAGGGGTGTTTTATACCCCCCATGGTGGCGTTGCCTGTGAGCCCATCGTAACAAGTTCATACCAGAAATTTAAAGCAATGTAACAATTGCTTGGCTTGATGCAATACGCACCTAATTTAACACCGCTGCACAACATGCCAATTGCTGTAAGAACTGGCCATGCTTGTTTTGGAAAATAAATGTGATGAAAATAAAGATTCGTCTTCATAAATGCTTCAGGCCACATATTGGGATGTAACGGTATGAAAATTTCACAACGCAGTAATCGGTTGCGGTATTTTTAAAATGTCCTCAAAATGTTGAAAAAACACTGATACACTGATGAACTGAAATAATTTCACCAAGATTTATATGTGAGAAGGTGAGCACCCCCCCCCCCCTTCTCACAGTCTCTTCGGGGGGACGCCATTGTGTGGCATGGCCCACAAGGGGGCGAAGAGAGACTTTTCTCGGACATTTGTACACACGCACACGCACACTCATACATCTGCACACACTCATGCATATTATTCTCAGGACTCTTACATTATAATATGTGTGTATCGTGCCATGCTTGGCTATCAGGTGTGGCGTGAGCCGTGCACCGGCATCGGGAGCGCTGTGCACCACGGCTCGCATACACCAAACCCACAACTCACCTGTGACAGTTTTCACTCCTCTCTATCATCCTGGCGTGTAGTGAGATACCCACTACCCGCTGTTCATCTATTCACTGGTAAAGACTGGTCCTGCATACATTCACATACACTCGCCTGTGCTCACCTCCGCTCCCGGTCCGACTCCACTGCTCCTCTGCGGAGGCGCGTGCCGCTGCAGGGGCGGTCTTTATCGAGTGCGGGGCAAGGGGGGCGCGGCATGTCGCTCAGGGGGGTTTGTTTTGTTATTGTATATTGGTTTGTGTGATCCTTATGCAAAGAGTTTGGTTTGTTAGGTGAAATGTTGTCTGTGTCACACAGGGATTTGGTATTGTGTATTCAGAGGTATATTTATGTGTATAATGTCAGGGGTGGACCATTATGGTTTTGGTGTTCCCCCTCATTAATGGTTTGCCCCAATTGGGCTTCATTCAGCTCTCTGAGGTCTGAGTGGAAGTAGCCTGGTGCGAGGCCATGTTCCAGTCATTGTGTTGCCTTGCTGGGTCCTCAGAATATGTGTATCTTATTGTTTTTTTTTAGTAAAATAAAAAGCTGGTTCTTTTGGCACTGAACGTTTTGCTGGCTCTGTTTTCCGCCTCCATCACCTGAATCTGGCTTGCCCTGATCTCCTTTATGTGGGGAGGCCACTCCGGTCCCTCACATTATATTTCAATAGATTTCTATCAAAATAGTCCAAATCCAAAATTAATACTAAGGGTGCAACCAACAGATCACAAAACTCACAATTTAGATCATATAACTTTTGTGAGAAACAGGTTGGATAATTTTTTAGATCAAGGACACTTACGTCGCCCGGATTTGCGTCACCGGGGCCCCAACCTGGAGCCAGGCCTGGGGTTGGGGCTTGCAGGCGAGCGCCTGGTGGCCGGGTCTTTGCCCACGGGACCCGGCCGGGCCCAGCCCGAAAGAGCGACGTGGGCCCGCCCTCCAATGGGCTCGCCACTCATAGGAGGGTTCAGAAGAGGCCGGTGCAGTGGGATTTGGGTGGCAGTTGTTCGACTGGGGACATTGTCGGGCGGTGGAAGGAATACTTTGAGGATCTCTTCAATCCCACTGACACGCCTTCCATAGAGGAAGCAGAGGCAAGGGACTCAGAGGTTAACCCTTACCCATAAGGCACTGGCTCACTCACTCACTCAAGCTGCAGCAGCCCACTCACATCCCCCTTCTCTTTTTTGACAATAACCCAGCATCCCTTTCACCTCTTCCCACATAGGGGGAGTGGTTTGCACTTGCTGTTGGCTGCACCCTCACATGGGTACAGGGGAAATTTAGTGACTTAGGCTCTGTTTGCCATAAGATAACTAAAAGTAACTCGGCTGGAATACTTGTTCCTGGCTCTGATTGACTTCTACTGGATGTCATTCTTGTCATCCTTGTAAGTATTGTGTAATCTTCCCAAAAAAAATTTCATAAAAAAAAAAAAAAAAATTGTCATAATTTTTTATTTTTTGTTCATTTTTTGCTTTTTTCCAAATTTAAATTTTTTTTTCACCTCTCCCTGCTGTTGTGCGGTGTATGGAACGCACCGCACTGGCGGGGATGCTCCTGGTTATTCCCGGGGGTGGAGTTTGGGGCTGGGATCAGACCACACTCTCTGGCTTTGTTCTGCCTGGCCAACAGCTACATCGTTGGGATTCCTAGGCGTGTCCCATGGCTCTATGAGTGAGCAAGAATTTAACTTTGCTGGTTACTTTGGGAGCCCCCCCCAAATAAATGTTCTTAAATCTCAACTTTCCAAAAACTGCATTCGAAATGTCTTGCAACAATATTTCCTCCTCAGACAAAAGCTTTTAAAATACAAGTGGCTAGTGCAGAGCAGAATAGGAGGGACACACACCAAAGACGGTACAACTTTGGCTGGACCTTCCTTGGGTGAGGGTGTCTTGTGGTAATCGGTCGAAACACTCAATGATCTCAAGGCTCACAACTGAGGATGTGTCCCAGTGAATACAGACTTTGCATGTCATCAATCGAACTTCCCAACTGGTTTTTCGCATTTGGGGCATCGTGGGCCGACATACTGGCCCAAGTTCCCTTAAATTCAGACAACAGGTGGAGATGTCTGTCATGGTGTCACGGGGACATTCCTGCTCCCTTCAACTCTCCTTGAGCTCTCCCTTGCACCCACCACATTCTCTCCTGGGGCTTTGCATGCCAGACACACGCAGCCAGATCCCCCGTAATGGCTGTGTGTTCCCCTGGTGTCTCTGTTGGTGGGAGGGATTCAGGTTGAAAAGGGTTACTTGGTTGACTCCTGGGGGCTTGTTGCGGATAACATGCAATGCTCTCCTGCACTGTTCAGAGTAGTCCACTTGTGCCCTAAAGTCTCCTGCGCAGTCTGCAGTGGCAGAACACCACCTTCTGCCACTGCAGACTTCCACTGCAGCGGTCAGCCTCCATTGGTGTGGACCACTTGGGGGTGACTGCTGTGGTGTTCGGACGATGACACCTCCGGCACTGTCCCAACTCACTTAGCTATGGGCTACTCTCTAATTGCATATACTAAAAATGAATTCCTAAAAAGTGCTCATGATACAAAACCTTTTCCCAACACTGCCTCACTTCAATGTCATTATGCCTTATAGTGTACTTTTTTGTCTCTTCCCTGCTATTTTCCTGGGTTTCAATGTCTTCATAGGTCCTTACCAGTTTCTTTATTCTAAACCCAACTTCTCCCTCCTTTCACGCCTAACCCCATAATCTCCTTCAAAATACTTCCCTTCATTTCGCACTTTCTTTATATGTTCCCTGCTTTATTTTTCTTTTGACTTCCTGCTATGCCCACCCGAGTCACCTGAGAAGCCCAACCTCTCCCTTCTTTTTGCCTGACTCTGGACACTTCTTACGCTTGATCTGGATTAATATTACACCCACCACTATTGCGGACGCTGTACTCTTTGGTGTGGTTTTTGGATTTGTTCTGCCTCTGTGCGTGTCAGTTTGGATCGCTTCGTTTCCCATCCCCTCACTCGGACTCTGGACACTTCTGACGTATGATCTTGATTAATATTGCAGCCACACCTGTTGCGGACGTTGGACTCTTGGATGTGGATGTGAATTTGTTCTGCCACTGTGCATGGAAGTTTGGATTGCTGCGCTTCCCATCCCATCACCCCCCCGATTTCTGTAGCTCCTGCAGACAGGGCTGCCATCCTTGACCAGCTGTCCCTGAGCATTCTTATAATAACCAAAATATGCCCAGACTTAAGATTTGGTTCTCTTTAATTAAAACTTAAACAGTAACCTTCACCGTCGGGAATTTTTCCATGGTTTACCGTGACACTGGTGACCATTACATCCCTAGCCACATAAACAGGTTGTATTTACAGTCATAAACAGACTGATGGCTAAAATACAGAAAGACTCAGAAAGACAACCACGGCCACCCTAAGGGAATGCTGCCAGAAGGCAAAACTGTGCATGTACTGTTGTACGTAAAGAATACATTTTCTAAACTCCTGTGGAAATACCCATAAAGACAATAGTCAAAACAAAATGTGTATAGGCCTTGTTCATGCAAACACCTGTGAGGCATTATGCACATATATACACAATGCTGCTGAATGCTGCCTATGAAAGCACCCACACAGGCAGACAAACACAGGCGTTCAGTGCATGTTGTTCTCCAGCAGCTGATTCTGGTAGACACAGATCTTTATACTCTTCGCCTCGGTGAGATTAGAGGGGTTCTAACAATGACCTCTTGGAACAGCTCATCTAATCTTACCTGTGAAATTTCATAAAGACTTCAAATAAAAATCTGGTGCCTGACATCTTTGTTATGCCATATATTCATATTGTATTTATCATTAAGAAACATCAATATATTTAATCAAACACAGGACAAAGCTTGGAGTTTAATCTAGATCCAGCCATCTGTCAATCAATTCTTCATTTAAGGCTTATTTTGTGTACATCAATTAGATCTCTCTGAACAGCCTTGATGGCTGGACTATAGTACTGTATTTCACTAAATCCAAAATTCGATAAAGGAGTACAGCAAAGTCAAAAGTGAGTATGATTTGGTGGATCAGCGCAAAGCCAAACTTAATGCAGGCCTCCTGTCTGGAAGATCAATCCTGTGAGTTGAGACTCTGAGTTTTATATACAGACTTGTGGGTGGCAACTTATTTTAAGGTTGAGACAGAAACTGCAGGCCTCCCCCACACCTGAGAGTAGTCAGCAAAAATAATGGCTAAAGCGGGTAGAATAACAACTTTACAATCAATCCTGTCAAAGGTACTTTTGTAAGCTCGAAGCTGTAACTGAGAACCATAACTGAAACAAGGAGCTGCAATTATTTACACTACACACTACACTAAAAGGGTCAAATAAACCCTATTAACAGCGTATAAATACATTCCAACAGATCCTAAATTATTTGTGCCTTCTTGTAAATTCAGCATTAAATGCAATTAATTACATTTTGTTACCATTTACACTAAATCAAAATCACAGAATACAACACGTTATTGACAATAAACATGTCATATCTTCCAAATACATTAAACAGAGATCAATATAGGCATATATATAACGTATTTGTCGCCCATGGACAAAGTTCCCTTCAAGAACGCATAACGCATTATTCTGTGATTATAATTTGTGAAACAATCTCTTCAACAAATTCTTAATTATTTGGGCCGTGGGCAGATGTTAAACATAAATATGTCTTTCTGTTCTTAAAAGACTTTTTGTCTGAGTTCCCTTAGAGAGACGTGATGCTGCATGATACTAAGGCCATGGCGTAGGGGGACTTACGATAATTCAAAATGCAGAGTTTAGTATTATAACTTACCTATTTTTAAGAAGCCAATATGTCCATGCTGCCATTGAGGGCTAGGTAGTCCTCACACCATGCATGACTTTTGTAAAGATGCAAATTAGAAATCACTTTTATGATTTGAATAAAATAAAGTGCAGTGCAAAAAGAAAAGAAAACAACTTTGTATTTGAAAAACCCTGCACACCAACAGTTCGCTCACATCATTTGACCAAATGTGAACTGATTACCTGAGAGCTGTCCACTTGAGGTTGAATCACCATAGACCGATCTTACTGTCAATGATAAACAGCCTCATTGTTTACAATAATGCAGCACAGTGAGGATACATAAGTTTCATTGAAATGAGACAAGCATATAGACAGTGTAGTCAATACACTTGACAGGTAAACCACAGAATTGTAGAAGTAAAAGTTCAAAGTTTTCTTCTGAAACACGGCTGAAAAGGTACTGTTGATGTTTAATGCATTATCAATAGCAGCCATTCAATCAAAGGGGTTTCTGATTCTCAAAATCATCAGTCTAAGGGTGTTTTCATGTTAGATAAGATTGTTTTGTGATTGCCCCCCTTCCCTGCTGTTCAGCTTTCACATTAATAATGCTGTACATCAGAGGTGGTGGACTCGCAAATTTGAGGACTTGAGACTTGACTAACACCCATGAAAAACTCGACTTGACTTTGACTTGGCATTAATAACTTGAGACTTGACTTAGACTTGACACAGATGACTCGAAAGTCTTGGCTTTTCTTTCTTTCTTTCTTTTTGTGCATATTGAGACGTTAGTTTCGTTTTTGATACTTTGCCCTCTGTCACTGTATGACGCGCTGCGCGCCAGAGTGGCACTGTAGCTGACAGGATCAGAGGAGAGGCAGCATGGAGGGAGCTCCGAAAATCATCACATTTCAGCTGTCAGGATGTGCAGTATGCTGCAGTCCCAGGGTTGATATTAATCTAATCTTATTCTTGTCTTCATGGGTTTGAAAAATAATTCTAAAATTGATCAACTATCATATTATTGACTAACCACTCTTCTGTTTACTGTGTCTACACATATGAAGAATACATTCATACGAACTTATTGTGACTTGTTTGACCATAGCCATGACTTTACTTGACTTGCTTGATTTTCATCAATAGTAACTTTAGGCTTGCTTGAGACTTGAAGGTTAAGACTTGTGACTTGCTTATGACTTGCATGTATGTGACTTAGTCCCACCTCTGCTGTACATACTCAAGTACACTTGTGTATGTACTGTATTTGCTTTGAGAACCACCAATATACACAAAGAAGAAGAGGCAAACACTTTTGTCATCAATACATAGCATAGCAGTTACAGCAGTCCACATCCATGTTTTGGTACAGTTGCTTTCACACCTGATGCGACCCGAACCTGAGTACACATGAGCCATAGTCAAGATTGCCTTTTCTTGCAAACTGTGCCCGAGTACAGCAAGCTTATGTTCACTCTAATCAAACAAACGGGACTGTGCTTTCACATCAGGTCATGGGCCTGGATCCGATTACACTTAACCACAAAGTGACTCCCAGTTCCTGTGCTGTTCTGCTCAGTGGTCATGGTCACCTCTCCAAACCTTTGTGTTCGTATGGTTTTCATAGGCTAGTGATTGGATGGCTTTATTGGCCAAAAACAGCAGATGAAAGGTTAAGATATGAATTTGAATTGTACTTAGCACTCAACTATAATTTTAAAAGTAACTAAGTAGATTACATGGTGTTTTGCCCAAGTACCCAACTTGAGTTAATTACCGTATTTGAGTTGTGGTTGTAATTTGTTCCACCCCTAATTGTAGAGTAACTTTAGGATCTGCCCAGAATGCATTAAGTCTAAGTTAGTAATATTTCTCCCTGACAAGTTAAAGCAACATAATGAGAGCTGCTCCAATGATTGAAAAACATAGAATTTCAAAGAAAGGATAAGGTGGATAAGGTTCTGGCATTGTTCTGATCTCTGATCAGTTTAACACATTTTTGGTACTTGCCAAATACACCAGAAGACAATCATCTGTATGAAAATACTGCAAGAAAAAAGTTTTGTCATCTTCATAGGCTCTAAGTCACACCGCTCCCTTACTTTGATCAATGCGTATTCACCCACATAGATCATTTTGTGGTTAAACTGATCAGGGATCAGATAAAAGCTAAAGTAGCTCAGAGCTCCCTGCATATGATAGTAAGTGTATAAATCATTAGAGCTTTTTTCCCTTGTTGCTTTAATGAGGCAGCAATATTCAGTGTCATTTGAGTAACTTCAGCTGTTGTTATCGCAAGAACAGAGAGGACAGACCAGGTAGTTATGAAAAAAATCGGACAGTGAGGTGCTGTTGCCACAGACTGCTTACTAAAAGTACACTTGCATGTATACCTTTTCAGCATCTGGCTAGAATGCTGCATTTTCAGCAAATGGATTTCAATCCATCTACTTACTTCCTGTATGCATTTACAAATAATGTTTTTTTTTTGTTTGCTTTTTTCAGCTATCTCATCCACTCAAGATGCATTCACCAAGAAGTATTAGGATATATATATATATATATATATATATATATCCTAATGCTTCTTGGCTGCCTTCACAATTGGCTTTTTTATGGAATATCTATACATTGGTTATGCTCATTACTTGTCATTTCATTTAAAAGCTTTTACCTAGCAGGTGGGATTCATAAGAATCAAACTTCTAAGATTAAAATGGTGCATTGTTTTTTTTTTTGTTTTCTTTTGATTGTGTGTTATTTTTTCTTTGGTTTCCTGTACTTTCATAATTATAATAGACTGAACATGCTATTATTAACCCAGATATGAAAGTGAAAATGGCACCTCAGTTGAGATTTAAAAATCATTCTTTCTGTCATTCACGTCAAAACCATCTTGAGTGTTTGGAGATTTGGAGAAATTGGTGGAAACATAAAACCAATGTCTACATCTAAGTCTAGATATGGTTTGTCGCTTTAGGGCTGCTTGAGCACCTGTCACAGAAAGCCCTTATACATTTGTTGACCACCCTTACAATAAAACAAATCCAATAAATCACTTCAATAACAATTTATCTAATCACTGATCAGAAGCAATAGATTCTGTGGCGAGAGCGTGAGCTCTCCTTTTCTAGTGTTGCTGCTGTTTGAAGATTAATTTGGAGTCATTTTGCTCTGAAAACATCATAGATGCTAAAGGGAAACACGGGCATGGCAAATGAGATTAAGCTAATTGTTTATTCCTTGGGGTTTATATGAATAACATTACACACAAGGTTAATTATCTCAATAAAAAACGCTAACATAATCGACAAAGATCATGTCTTTGATTAGCAAACAAGAGTTCCGTTGCTTTATTCCAATTAAACACATGATAAATGGTGTGTGACAATCTGCTGGCTCTGCTCAATGTGTTTACACAGGAACCCTCTGAACCTCTTTTTAAAATCACAGTTTAGCAGTGACATACAGTATAAGTCACAGGCTTTACAACTGACAATAAAGTCACAGCTCATAAATCATTATGTCACGCTGCAGCTGTTTTGCTCTGTGCTGTGATAATGAGTTATATTCTGACAGCTGGCGAAAAAAATGTTGGCCATTTACCGACTATTCATTAACATCTCAAAATGTAGTCAACCTTCTGCTGCTGCACTCAAAACAGATAAAACGTTCTGTCAGTTAGTGTTTGTCAGGGGAGAACGGAGGCACATGATAGTGCGGGAGCATACCAGGATGTCACACACATCCAGCGCTTCCCTGAGTCATTAGCGTCGGTTTGTCACGACAGCACCTGACACATGACAGGAAAAGGCCTTCTCTGCTCTTCATCCCAGGAGATCTGACAACCAACTGACTTGACTGACTCACTCACTCATACACTGACTAACTAGCTGACTGACAGACAGTCCTGCAGTCGAGGGCTTCGGCACCACACAGATGATTAGCAAAGCGGACAAACAAGCTACAGATTTAAAGTCAAGAGTACAATAGAATAAACTTGCACATGGCAAACTGCTCTGTCTGTTTGGAAGTAGCCTAGGCTGCTACATACCAAAGCCGGAGCTATTTGTGACCTAAGCAGCAACCTCCCACATTGCCAGCGCTCCCTACAAACTTGGAAAGTCAGAAATAGCAGCAGAAAGGGAAGAAAACAAAGATGCTGATAGACTCAGAGAGACTAGTGGCGCTCTATGCTTGCCTGCCAAGTAGCACCGGTGCCCTGCACACGGAGTTAGGTGCCAAATCTTGTCAAGCACGGGGCACAAATCCAATCCAATCCAGTGGCAGAGGGGAGGGCTGGCTGCCACTCATTTCATCTATATAGGAGCCTTCACCTCTGCCAGGTCGTAAAAGCACCTGCTAGCGAAAAGGTTCCTTTGTGGAATAAAGACTAAACTTGCAGATGCATATTCACATTGAGGAGAGGAGGATAACACTCAGACTATTAGAAGGGGCCATGTTCTGGAAACACTAATAAGTATGAGCGAGGAACTTTCAACTTTCTATAAATTCCTTACACACCAAACCATACGTCAAGACTGGTGCATTCCTCCTGAGCTATAAATAATAGAAGGCTTCTTGCTGAACTAGTAAATGTCATGGTGCACAAAGTTCATATGACGAATATGTCTTGTGATTGTAAGTGGGGTTGGCTCACTCCCAAAGGTACTTTGTTCTGGGTATTTACTGGGAAAAAACACCTGAGGGATGTGAAGCGAGGGTCACCTCCTGAGTGAAGGAAGTTTGTTTGTGTTCTTTTGTGTGTTTGTCATTGACAGTGTTTTCTCGATTGGGTTTGGCCTGAGTCAACCTGTGCATTATGTGTGTGTTTGCATCAAGGGTATAGAATTGGGTAGGGATGCTAGGGACACATCCCTACCAATATTCAGCTGCTACTGTGTAGTCACTATCATTTAGTCAATGATAATGGCACACATGGGTTAAATGCCGGTCTCTGCTAGAAGTCCCGCCTCTAATCTAAATATCGCTCCCTGATCGGCAGCCGGTTTCTCGCTAACTTACATGTGATTGGTTGTCCCCGCTGTCACTCCTTCTGCTTGTAAAAGCTACATGCAACCTGCTAGTTGGACCGGACTAGAGGCAGTGCATGTTATCTGCAACTGCGAGATGTCAACATGTTCGGCATGTGTTCTTCCTGGGTCACGTCAGCTAGATGGATTTTAATATCAGTGGTGTCATTTACATTTGTGTCTGTGTGCGTGCGTGTGTGCTGTATAGGATTTGAAGGATGTCTTAGAAAAGAAAACTGGATATAAGAGACTTCTTTAGGAGTCAAAGTGTAAGTTACTTCAAGGGTGTATAGGTAGAGGCTCAACAATACAGATATTATTTAATGCCAAAGAGATACACTTTTTTAAAGTTATTTTTAATTCTTATTTTCATGTATTTGTGTAGAAGTGAGCAACGGCTTAAAAACAAATGAAGAAACTTTGTGGTGGAAATACAATAAAACCTCACATTCTAGATGATCATCTGAGGCTGAATGTCGACAAGACCAGAGAGATGGTGATCGACCTCAGGAGGAAGAAGATGCCTTCACAGCCACTACGGATCAGAGGGGAGGTGGTGGAAGAGGTGGAGGACTACAGATACCTGGGAGTGGTGATCGACAACAGACTGGACTGGAAAGCTAATACCAAGGCGGTGTACAAGAAGGGGATGAGCAGACTCTATTTCCTGAGGAAGCTGAGATCCTTCAACGTGTGCAGCAAGATGTTGGAGATCTTTGACCAGTCTGTTGTTGCCAGCTAGTGTTGCTTTCGTCAAGAAAATTATGACTAAATATCGTCTTCAACGAACCTTTATCACGTAACGGAAACGAGACGCGACGCAACTTAATTGGTGGTCATGTGAAAAACTATAATAAAAACTATAATCAAATATATAAATTATATATTTGATTATAGTTTTTATTCGTCAACAATACTGCATTATAATGCAGTATTGTTGACGAATAAAAACGGGATTAAATGTGGTGTACAAAATAAAAACTCTGCTAAAGTATCTCTGCATTTTCGTTGACCAAAACGAGACGAGACAAAATGTAATAACGTTATTTCGTATCGCTATTATTATTATTTTGCAATATTTCTGTTTCCTGAGTCTCAGTTCAGGTGCTGCATCAGGTCACACTGCACATGAGCAGGTGACGTCTCTTCCTCAATCCACACCTGCGCGGCATTATTAAGAAGACGCAGCTGCGGTGGCTTAAGGTTAATGATAACTCAAGGCACAAAGAACGGAACCGATGGCCGGCCGGTGTTCCCTCCAGTGTCCCCTGTCAGTCTAAACCCGCGGACAGTTTATAATCACATGGAAGCTGTTATAATGTGTAGTGATTGAGATACTGGAAAGTGACAAAGTTACATTTTTCGCACTAAATTACATATTTACAAGATCAGTAAACTGGATGCTGTCTGACTCACTCGCGGGGACAGAGGCTGATTTCTGGGGGAAAGTTCACCGAAGTCTCGGTCTGAAGGGCTGATTTATTTTCATCACAAACACTCGGTGAGTTAACGTTTTTTGCCGGTGACAGACGCTGTTTTTAGGGCAGAAATGTGAGGAAGAGTCGGTAGGACGGTCGGGAGGACAGACGCTTCTCCATGACCCTCACAGTCGGCCAGCCGTGTGTGTGTGTGTGTGAGAGAGAGAGTGTGTGTGTGTGTGTGTGTGTGTGTGTGTGTGTGTGTGTGTGTGTGAAAAGAAAACAAGGAATACATAAAAAATACAAACAAAAAAGAAAATACATTGAAAAAAGAATAATGAATAATAACATGAGGTGTGTTTGTTTGTTTGTGTGTCTGTGTGTGTGTGCTGCTGTAACCAAATGACACTGACCTATGAGGGGAGAAGGGTACGACAGCAAATGCAAGACAAGTACACAGATAGAAACTGCATTACTAAAGGGAGACTTAAGTACAATTTTCGTAGACTAAAACTAGACGAAAATAGTCATGGATAATTCTGACTAAAATAAGACTAAAATGCTCAGACTTTTAGTCGACTGAAACTTGACTAGACTAAAAAGAGTATAAACGTGACTAAAACTAATAAAAACGAAAAATGACAGTTTTACACAAAGACTAGACTAAAACTAAAATTAAAACAGGCTGCCAAAAACAACACTATTGACAGCGTAATTTTCTTTGCTGCTGTGTATTGGGGCAGCAGCATCAGAGCCAGCGACACTAACAGACTTGATAAAATCATCAAGAAGGCTGGCTCTGCACTTGCTCTCAGGTTGGAGTCTTTTGAGACCGTGGTGGAGAGGAGAACGCTGAATAAACTGTTATCCATCATGGACAATGATCCGCACCCTCTCCATCACACAGTAGACAGACAGCGGAGTACCTTCTCTCACAGACTACTGTTGAGGGGACAGACACAGGAAATCTTTCCTGCCACATGCCATCACACTGTACAATAACAGCTAACACTCTGGTCATAACACACAGTGTCTGCGCACTTTGGTTTTACACACTCTGTTCACCGCACCTTATATTTTATCTTGCACTAGTCACTCTGCTTATTTCTACATTTGTAAATACATTTTGTATATTTTCTTACAGTCTGTACATTTTGTAATTTTTTTTGTATATATTACATTTTTCTATTGCTGTTTAATATGTCTAGGTTGTTCCTCTCATTTCATTGTGTTGTTATAGTCTCTGTGTAATGCTGCTGCTACACCGTAATTTCCCAGCTTGGGATCAATAAAGTATGTCTATCTATCTATGATCATGTGATTTTATAATTATAAAATATAACTAGAACTGCAAGCAGTTATGAACGGTGGCCAAGCCCCCCTGCGCGACTCGGACCCAGCAGACCACAGAGCCGCAAAGTTTTTTTGGAGATTCTATGTGCAAAGTTTCAGGCAGATGGCGCTTAAATTGTAGGAGGAGTTCAAAAAAGTAGGTTTTGCATATGTGGCAATGTGCAGCTGAAGTGGGTGTGTCCTATGTCAGAAAACCCAGCTCTAACCAGGGAAGATATGGATATAAGGCTTGTAAATGTGTCATTCATAATGTGGAAGTTACAGGCAAAAACACGATATTTTTTTGGTATGGAAGAACTGTGTCCTATTCTATCTGTACCATATAAATTTCAAAGCTCTCAGCGTAATAGTTTGGCTGAAATTAATGTTTGTTGTTTATCTTGTAATGAGCCACGCCCACATTGACCAGTCATGACCACCTGGTGTAGCCGTTCAAGAGATATAAACTTCCCACATTTTAGCGCCCCCTAGTGGGCAAAATTCACCAAACTCGGCTCATCCCTTCCCAGTCTCATGGCAAGCAAGGATATCAAATTTGGTGTCAATAGCATTTAGTTTGACCGAGATATCCGACAGTTCACAGTTTTCTAGCTAGCTACAAAAATGTGTTCGTTAATAATTTGTGCATTTTTTGACCGAGCAAAATTCTTGTGTTAACTTTAGATCAGGTCCAGCTGAAGAGTTTACGTGCAAAGTTTCACGCAGTTCGGACTAAATCCCAAGGAGGAGTTCGAAAAAGTAGGTTTTCCAGTTTTTGTGATTTAGCGAAAAAACTTTGTCGGCGCAAGTGGGCGTGGCCAATCACAAAGTGATTCAGCTCCATTCAGGGAATCTGGGGACACAAGGTTTTTGAATGTGCGACATAGGGTGTGGGAGTTATAGGCAAAAACGTGTTGGCCTGGGTTATATCGCCCCCCTGCAGGTGGATATATGTAGTTTCTTGTGTCTGAGATATTCGCAGGAGTCTGGACCAACCCTCCAAATTGCACCGCACTCCCTTGCACAGTTTAGCCTGCAGCACCACTTTTAGCCGGAGAAAAATAGAAAATAAAAATGTTTACAATTACAATAGGGTTCCTAGCACCGCTGGTCCTAGGAAACGCGCATGCTTGCTTATGTGTTCTTTCGGCCCCTCGGGCTTGGCCCCCTAATTAATTAATATTAAGTAATATTAACATTTAGTAAAAGCCTTTTTGCTCAAGCAGTAACTGTACCATCAAGCTCTATGATCATTGTATCCCTAATGTATCTGTTCATATGTCTTGCAACAACATATTTTTGTAAGGTGACAGACAGCAGAGAGGCTGGAGGAGATGGAGGAGGAGATGTCAGAGAAGGTAGAGGAAGAGAGGCTGGAGGAGGTCTTTCATTAGTTGCTTTAATCTATAACATCTGCATGATGTGAAATTATGATTGCTAATGTAAAAAAACGTCAACTTTCAGGAGTGCTGCCTTAGAGCACTTTTGTGTCCCCACCAATCTCAAAATCAAACCTATTCCCTTGTAATAAATATATTTAAATATAAATCTTGATGAAATTATTTCAATTTATCAGTGTTTTTTCAACATTTTGAAGACATTTTAAAAAATACTGCGGTTTACCGATAACGGTGATAATTTTGGTCACTATTACTGCGGTGTGAAATTTAACATTTAAAATTAAATAGAAAGGTAGTTTAAGGATCTACATGTCAGGGTGCTGGATGGGCCTGCAATACATGTTTCGTTTATCTGTTTTTACTCAAAGCACAATTACATGGATTAAAGCAAAAAAAAAATCTTTTGACTGAAGTGTTTTTTCGAGCTGTCGCCAAGTCATATTCCCAATTTGTAATTTGTGAAACATGTTACAGGGCACATTACTTGACACGTGCTAAAACATAAGATTTAGAGCCTCACCCACACCGTGTTCTCTAATGCAGACATCAAGTTTAAATATTTGACCAACAGTGTTTTACAGGAGGATGATCTGAACAGCTGTTCTTTTCACACTTAAAATGTTTTTTGTCTTTTAAATGTAATTTTCAATCTATGAAATCAAATTGCCTTTTTATTGCTAAGCTTCTCTCAAATTTTACTCTCTCAAATGATCAACCATCTACAGAACTTTGCAGTACGCTACTTCTTCTTCTCATCATCATCATTATCAGTAATTATTATTGTTAATAATAATATTGTTTAAAGTGAGCCTCTTACCGTTTAACAAAAAAATACATCATACAAACAGAAACTTTTGCAGCCTTGTCAGTCTGATGGAGAGTTATCACCTTTCTGTATCACTAACATACTGTTAATAATCAAAGAAGCTCTGAGGCTTGAATTAGCAATAAGCTAGAAATAAAACTGTCTTTTCATTCTATTCTGCTTACTTTATAAGAAGTCCTGATTTTTCAAAAAAAAAGGCTTTTAAGAAACAAGTTTCAAAAGTTAGGAAAGCAGGCATTTAAAATTCTAAATAAGGAATTCCAGGCAAATAATCAAACTTGGGCTCCACATATATGACCTCACTCAAGACAATCTTACAAGCCGTCCTGAGTGCCTTTATCGGGATGTACAAAGTGTTGAAATCAGTTTAGTGTTATGGAAAGATGGACACACTGCCTGTGTAGAGTAAAGGAACGTCCACACTCCCTCCAGAGCACAACGCAGGGAGTAGAGAACCCAATAACTTTCCCTTTTCCTATTAAAAAGGGCTGCCTTTCTCCTCTGTAATCCTGTCTGTGCAATGATCCCTGACTTTTTTACCTTCTCACACTTCCTTATCCAAAGACATGTACCTAAGAAGAGGATCAGCGGGCTCATCTGAGAGATATCTGCACAACCAATGTCACATTAAAACCCTGCTAAGCTCTAATTACATAGTGTGTTAAAAAGCTGCAGATGAAATACGGCCGTGCTGTAATCTGGTGCTGAACTGGGCCACTACGTCAGCAGGAAGAGAGAGAGACAGAGTGCAAATGTAAGACATAAACCAGCTCAAATTGGTTGAGTGAGGTATGATATATCTGTTGGCCACATCCTCTCAGTATGCCCTCTTGCGTGTGTGTGTGTGTGTGTGTGTGTGTACGTGCATGCATGCGTGTGTGTGTGTGTGTGTGTGTGTGTGTGTGTGTGTGTGTGTTCTGTCTCTGGGCATTTCTCTTGGTTTCTGACTATCTCCTTGCCCTTGTATGCTCCATTTCCCCTCATCTCACTCTTTCCCTTCTTGGACTAAAGCAATAGTGTGAACATTATTTTGTACTGAAAACTTATTTTCTGCTCGATATGTGGATCATTAAAGATTATACAGACTAATGATTTTAGTTTTAAAGAAACAAGAATCGCACTCATGTGAGGAAATATGAATTACAATTATACTGCAACAGTTGTGAATAAGAGTATACCACTGTTTTTGGACATACTATGGAGAAAAAAAACATAACTATCCTCAGGGTGGGTGTTTCCTTTTGCAGCTGCTGACTCTGATTTTAGAGCTGGTGTTGCTAGGAGATGCTCTTTTTGATGCTCACCCTTTAGCAGAGCTGTTTCTTGCTATATGCAGACGATGCAGGTGCATAGGGCCCCCGCACCACTAGGGGGCCCCCTCAAGTTGCAAGTCTGGCCTCAATATCTGAGGAGTGACCCATGCTTTTGCACTGCATGGCACCGGCTCAACTCGACTGGACTCGCCTGGCCTTTTTTTCTTTTTTTCCGTGAAAAGTTGTGAAAAGTACCTGGTACTTTTTTTGAGGTTCCGCTGAGGTTCCAAGCGAGCTAAGGCGATACGCCCACTGATTGGTCAAAGAAAATCATCCAGCGAGAGCCTCAAGGCCAGCGTCTCTTCCGCGCCGCGTCACTATGACGTCTAGGCTACTAAGCAAGTAAAGGTGAGGCGAGTTGAGTTGAGCTGAGCCAGTACCGGTCATCTGCATTAGTGAGGAGAATGATAGTGGAATTAACATGGCATCAAAACGGACATATCCATCTGGTTCAGAAAAGAGAAAAAACAAGCAACCAGATGAAGAAAAACGCTCACAGGATAAAGGTAAGGTTTGTTTTTTCATGATGTGGGGTTAGAGGGGGAGGTTTAGCTAGCTTAAGTGTTTGTTTTTGGAAAGGGCTAAAATAAAATGTATATGTCACATGTGAATGACATAAGACTGATTGACTGAAGTGACAACTGTTGACAACTATTGCACCAATCTGCCGATCCAATTTAAAATCACTGTCCAACACTAGAACGGCCAAGACGGTCATTTTGGCTGTTTCTCAAATTGTATAAGTGCAATAACTTTGTTGAATGAAAAAATGTTGTTACATGACTTTTCCTAAAAGTGTCTGTATTTTAATTTTTAAAAAAGTTTTTATAAAAATTACACAAAAGACAAAGAAAATATATGTTATACCTATTCGGGCCATAAGCGGTCATATAGACCGCACATCATTTTGTGGGGCTTCATTGATACATTTTTCATGCGATTTGCACTTCTTTGTCTCTCTTGTCTCTAACTTTGTTAGCGGTCTCCAGCTGCGCTTCTGTGCGAATTTACTTGTTAATTATTATCTACTCGTTATTATTGCTGAATTGTTATTGATATGTCTGCCATGGAGTCGAGCCTTCACAACATGTCCAAAAAGGAAGGGATGAAGAGACATCTGAATACTGCTGAAGCCCTGAAAATGTTTCACAACTTGGACAGTGGTGAGTCTGATGGAGGGGATCCATCAGAGCTCGGAAATGACAGCGATCTTTCCTGGGTACACGAAAACACCTCCTCCGAGAGTGACTCAGAGTCTGTACCGAGGAAAAAAGAGATGGCTTTCCCCGGCGGCTACGGCGTACAATGCTCATGGTAAGCTCCGCTGCCCTGCGCTGCCCTGCGCTGCCCTGCGCTAAGTTATAGCCTGGGCTATTCACTTATTCTGCTGCTCATATTATTATTATTATTATTATTATTATTATTATTGAGCTATGGCTATTAGGCTATTATTATGGTTGCTATGGCGCCGTACTAGGTGGCAGCCTGTTGCAGCAGCTCCCGTGGGCTTCCAAGTTTTTCGTAGTTTTTTTGTATTTCTGTTTTGATTTTCACTGTGATTTTTGGCAACTCTTCTCAAGAGACAGTGAGAAGATGGACACTTTCATTTTTTAAACTTTTGTGGCACTTTGTGTGATGTTTATTATGCTAACCCTAGCAACGGAGGGTCAGGAGCGCGTCATTGAGCACATTTATTACACACGCGACCAGCTGATTACGCTGTGTAAACCTGCACTGCTGTGTGAACCTGCACTGCTACCCAGCCAGACCTGAGCCAGACCCGAGGTCCTGAAGGAGCTGCGGAGGAGACGCCGTGGCTGCAGAGCCGGAGTGAAATGGAGGGGGAAGAAGAGGAGACACAGACCGGCTGTACCGGCGATCGTCATGGGAAACGTGAGGTCTCTGGGGAACAAGACGGACGAGCTCGCCGCGCTGATAAAGGCTCAGAGGGAATATCGTGAGTGCAGTGTGTTGTGTTTCACGGAGACATGGCTTCACTCAAACATCCTGGACCACAGCTTGGCGATTCCCGGCTTCAGCACCGTTCGGGCGGACAGGGATGTGATAAGCAGCGGAAAGAAGAAAGGAGGAGGGATTGCACTGTATGTGAGTGAGAGGTGGTGTAATCCCGGACATGTTCACGTGAAGGAACGTCTCTGTACCCCAGACATTGAACTGTTGACTGTGGGGATGAGGCCTTATTATTTGCCCCGGGAATTCACGTCTGCCGTCATTATCGGTGTGTACGTTCCTCCTACAGCTGATGCAGCGCTGGCCTGTGACGTCATCCACTCCGCTGTTGCCCAGATACAGACGCAGCATCCTAGCACATTTATTGTCATCACTGGGGATTTTAGTCATGTCTCACTGGACAAATCCCTCCCAACATTTCACCAGTATGTTGACTGCCCCACCAGAGACTGTAACACACTGGATCTGTTGTATGCAAATGCTAAGGATGCATACAGTCCCACAGCCCTCCCCCTCTTGGGAGATCTGACCACAACCTGGTTCTGCTGACCGCTAAGTATGTCCCTCTTGTTCAGCGGCAGCCTGTCCACAATAGGAGCATGAGGAGGTGGACTCAGGAGGCTGCTGATGCACTACAGGACTGCTTTGAGTCGACAGACTGGGATGCACTTGTCGAGCCACATGGAGAGGATCTTGACAGCATGACCGACTGCATCACAGAATACATCAGGTTCTGTGAACACACCACCATGCCAACCCGGACTGTACGCTGCTTCCCTAATAATAAGCCGTGGATCACC
>CAEMYA010000424.1:31345-50948 GCA_903131615.1 Diplodus sargus | reverse complement strand
AGCCAGTGACACCAACAGACTCAACAAACTGATCAGGAGGGCTGGCTCTGTGATTGGCTGCAAACAGGACACTCTGGAGGCTGTGGTCGAGAGGAGGACACTGAATCCATCATGAATAATCCTCTCCACCCTCTCCAACTCACACTGGTCAGACAGCGGAGCACCTTCTCCGGAAGGCTGCTTCAGCTTCGCTGTCGTAGCAACAGATACAGGAAATCTTTCCTGCCACAAGCCATCACTTTATACAATAACTCTCTCACCTCTGCCTGACAGAGAACTCTGCTCTCTCTACTGTTTTGTTGTATATATTATCATTGTTTATTGTTTATAGCACACTGTGGACTGTATATATACACTATGTATATATTGGATTCTATTTATGTAATGTACTAAGTGTTTTATTTGCGGCCTGGTTCGCACTTTGGGCAAGCAAAAATGGGAGTTGTCCCCCTCCATGAAACAGCAAGCAAAGCTGTTCAGCACGAAGGTGCTGAAGTGTGCTGGTGTGACTCTGACGGTGTACCAGGGGAAGCCGAGGAAGAATGTCTGCGTCCTGAGTACTGTACACATAGGTGTGGGCACCTTTAGTGGAGCTAAGGCAAAGCCAGAGTCTGTCACATATTACAACAACACGAAGTACGGTGCAGACGTCCTGGACCAGATGGCGAGAGCATACTCAGTCAAAGGCGGTACGCGCAGATGGCCAGTGGTGGTGTTCTACAACATCCTCCTTGACCTGGCTGGGATCAATGCCCACATCTTGTTCCAGGAGTGCACAAGCAGCAGGATAGCTCAGATGAAATTCCTGCAGCAGCTGGCAGAGGAGCTGAGGACAGAATTCATGGAGGGGAAAGGGGCCATGTGGCAGTCGGCACAAGGTGGGCAGCAGCGGAACCAACCACCGCAGCAGCAGCAGACACCAAAACAGAGGCAGTGCCAGGTCTGAAAGAGCTGCAAAACAGAATAAAACATCGGACACAGCCCATGTGTGGCAGTTGTGCGAGGAGAGCGGAGGTAATCTGTGTGTCTTGTGACCATTGATTGTACTGTCCCAAAAAATATTGGTACTTAATGTAATTAGTTTATAAAATCTGTATTATAGAATTGTATGTTGTTTTATTGTTCTATTGTCTGTTTCCAGCTTTTTCGATTATTGTTATTTTTGTATTTTATAATAATAAGTGTTAAAATAAAATGTTTCGTAATCAAATGAGATACTATCATTGTTAAATTTCTTGTTCAAATTTCTGAGTTTCCTGTATTGAAATTGTTTGTAAATATATGCAATAATTACGCTATGATAAATGTATAATTAAACTTGTTAAAATGCACATTTTGGTGTTATTTCGTTTTTTAGAAAATTACCATGACACAATGAATGCATTCCTCAATCAACTGAGTGCTTACATAAGAGATTATAGAATTTAAAATCTAGCTGTCAAAATAACCACTTATGGCCATTCTAGTTGTTTGGGAAATCTGGCCATTCTAGTGCTAAAACCCAAGTTTGAGACTGAGCCACTCGGACCATACACCATCACTTCCGTTTTCTTTTCATTAAATTTGAAAAAGTTTAGTGACATCCAGGCTTTAATGTCTTCAAGACATAACAGAAGTGGTTTCAGACAGAAGGCATCTTTCTTCTTCAGCGGCACATAAATCTGACTGTCGTCAGCGTAACAATGAAAAGAGATACCATGCTTTCTCAGGATGGAACCCAGGGGAAGCAGATATAGGGAGAAAAGCCGGGGCCCTAAAATTGAACCCTGTGGAACCCCATATGACAGCGGAGCAGAGCGGGACTCAGAATCACCAAGGCTTACACATATAGCTCTTCTTGCAAGATAGGATCTAAACCAATCCAGGGCGCTACCACAAATGCCCACTAGGTGCTGCAACCGAGACACTAAGATATTGTGGTCCACAGTATCAAATGCCGCAGTTAGGATCACATAGTCTCCAGGGTCAATCGCAAGGAGGATGTAATTGAAACTCTTAATAAAGCTGACTCCTTACTATGCCATGTTATAAAACCAGACTGGAAGACCTCCATGATATCATGCTCATTGAGGAATGACTTCAACTGAGCATGGACAACTTTTTCCAGGATTTTTAAAATAAAAGGCAGTTTGGAGATAGGTCTACAATTGGCTAGCATACCACGATCAAGGCCAGGTTTCTTAAGCAGGGGTTGCACCACAGCATGTTTAAAACACATGCTGTGGTGGACAACACCAGAAGACAGACTGCTGTTAATAATGGCCAGAACTGACTGCCCTATACCAGGGAAAACCTCACAAAAACTGGGAGAGCCTGATGTCTTAATCTGGCCACTGCATCTTCTAAAGCCATCAGAGACACAGTGTTTGCAGATGAAGCCAGAGGGGAAACAGAGCTGGTTGAAGGCAGCAGAGAAGTGACCGGCAGTGACAGGGTTAAATCCGACGGCTGCGAGTAGGAGCACCAGAAGGCAGCTTCAAACAATACAGGCAAATTTCCGCACTTTATGAAGAGACCCGACGAGGAATTGTTAAAGAGTTGCCTGACATGCAGCGCTGACTAGTGATAGATGGACCTCCAGGGCTACTGAATGTATCCTGACTATGGCTGCCCATTACATTACATTAGTGACAGTGAATAACTATTTGTTATTAGCATTTTGTTAAAGATAACTTTCTTTGCCAAATACATGTAAAGCACGTTGGAACTAGCAATGTCTCCTCTCTTGCAGTGCCAGAATCTTACCTACTTTTAACCTAAAACTGTCACAATGAAGTATCAAATGTCAGACTGCCTCATTCTTTCAGTTTTAACCTGACTATACAAGACATAATTGATTTTCCTAACGATCAGCGTAAACCGAACCGAACCGAAAACCGTGACCACAAAACTGTGATATGAACCAAACCATGGATTTTGTGAACCGTTCCACCCCTAATAAAAAATATATATATATATATATATATATATATATATATATATATATATATCTTACCTACTGGAATAAGAGCAAAATGATACACCTTACATAAGACTACATTTCTGAATCTTAAGTATCATTTTACCATTTAATTGAATACAACTTAAATATGGTTATGAGAGCATTTTGTCTACTACAAAAAGTTTTTCTATTTCACTGGCAGATATCACCCATGCCTTTGCATCCTGACATGAATGCAATCAAAACACCAGTATATTTTGTCACATGTAGCTGTGTATCTTGTAGCTTCTGTCACATTCAGCTGTAACTCAGCCAGCTGTAGCAGTAACACTAAAAGTCTGAGTTTTTCAGACTTCACATTATCAAGAGCCATTTTCTGTCCCACTGCACATCCAACACCTCACCTAATTTGTGTGAGAGACTGTAGCCTACATTCTGCTGAATTCCACTGAATGACAATCCTAAAAATGGTTGTGGATTTATTATGCATTGCAAATGCCAAAATATGTGTTTGCTAAATGCCTGGCTAAAGACGATTAACTGCACGCTATGCTGTAATAAGTAGTCTGAAGCAAGAGGAATTGTTAGCCTATCTTGTGCACTGACTGCAAACTTAACTGTTGCTGAGAAAGTATTGACCACCGTCACATCAAAATAAACCATAAACTACTGCTCAATATCTAAAGTAAAGTAATAGCTAGCTGGCGTCCGTTACCTGTAGAATGCATGATAACGTTTAACCGTAAAATCTAAGGTGACCAGATTTCTGAAATGAAAATCGGGGACATTTTCAGCGTGGCGGTCAAAATTCAAATGTCATCATTATGAAATAAATGTTAATGAATTTTAATTTAAATTGTAATGTGTATTTTTAATGTGTATTAAAGCAGATGAGTAGCCAATAAGAAGTTTCAGTAGTACCAGTAGTAGTAGTTTGGTTGTATTATAATTAAAGAACAGCCACCTCTGTTAAGGCTGCATGAGTTTATTTATTATATAATATGTCTGCAGCATTTGACAGCTGTAAAAAACAACAGATAAAACAAAAACAACAACTTATTTATTATTGAGCTGATGGATTTTAAGACCATATCTCACACCACTCTTAGGAATTTTTGCACTTTTCAAAGACAAAAGCTCTATGGTTTCTGGTCCTAAATGTCTGGATCCATGAACCCAGCTGGTTCAGCAGGTCCACCACAGTCCTCTCCCTCAGTAGCCTCAGCCTCTGTGGCCTGGATGGAATAACAGCAGAGAACATGAGCAAAACTGAAAGAACAGATGCAATTGTAAGTTAAGTTTGTTTCTTAACAAAGAAACCTTTGGCGACAGGGGTATATAAATGGAAATTCCTCTTGGATTTTTTCAGTAAAATGGCATTTGCGTTTCTTTGACAGAGCCATCTTGTCTGCTCGTCTTCCCTAACCTTGTCTCACTTCTTATCCTCTTGAATTTCTTCTCCTATAGTGCTTTTCTTAACCCTTCTTTCTTCTCTCCTTACTCTCTCTTCACTTTACCTTTTCACATCTCTCCTTTACTCAGTTTGCTTCCTCTTACACTCTTCTGCTCTTTTCCTTCGTTTCCTTCCTCCGTCTTCTCTCTCTCTCATTCATCACTCTTTCTTTACACTGTCTTATTCTATAACAGAGAAAAATAAAGTAAAATTATTGTCATCTCATGGTTATCTAATCACACACCTTCACCAACACCAGTGACAGTTCGGCGTCAGCATTGTGGCTTCAGTTCAGGTCTTCAATTCAGATAAACAGACACACTGTACTGTAATCATCCTTATTTTACCTCACCTAAACTACCTACACACAGCCAAGTCTAGTTCAAGCTCACAAAATAAATGGGTTCATACTACACAACTTACCTTAAAAAGGTTGTCGCCTATCTCTGTCGACTGCTCTTCAGTAAGCAAATATAAACAACTCTGCCGTGTATTCTGTTTCAGGGTACCACGACGTAACGTTAGTTTAACTGGCTACTGTAATAACTAACTGTCGTAACAACTGGAGTTTGCGTCTGCGAGCAACTCTTTTCTCTCCCATTCAAATCAGGGACATTTTCTGGGACAGTTTTAACCGGAGACAGGGTGGCCTAATCAGGGACTGTCCCCGGAAATCGGGAACTGTCCCCGGAAATTGGGGACGTCTGGTCACCTTAGTAAAATCTCGATTTAGCTTGCACCTAAGTTATCACATATTTGAGTTTGCTAACATTAGCAATAACGTCAGCTAGTTTCGAGGTGTATGCTGGGCTAACCATCACATTGACAGTTAAATATATCTCTTGTTCTGCCTGTTTTGTGGTATACATGCCTAACATGTGCCTAATATTTCTAAAATAATATCGGCATTATAATTATTATGACGATGATTTTTCATAATGATATTTTTGGTACCCCCTCAGCACTAGGGGCCCTCCACACGGCGCGTAATGGGAGTGGCAGCAGTGCATTAGTGCATGCTACCACTAGCATAAGAGGCATCCTCTCCCTCAGAGGGGCGTGTAGCAGGCAAGGCAGGTGTTGACAGATGGAGCTTGCTAGCATTTAAAGGTGCAGGCACAAAAACAGCCTGCTCTCAGTACAGCTCATTTGAGCGACTTTTAGACAGCTGAAATTCAGGGCGACGGATGGGTTTGGGGCAATGCATATCGAACACAGTGTTGTTGGACCTCTGACAGCTGTGTGAAATTGATGAAAAACTGTTTAATTTCAGTTTTTTACCTTTAACTAACAGTCTCAAATTATTTAGAAGGTACAGTGTCTCATAATCTGGTGAATGGTATTAGTAGTCCTATTCACACTGCCCAATTCTCCGCCTCTGCCTATGTGTGACTATCTCGGAGGCGGCGAGGGTTAAAATTTCACTCTGGCACTGATACACCTCTGGAGGTAGTATCAGAGGCACAGTATTGGACCAAGGACCAAGCAAAAGTAACGTAGTAGCTGTGACTGTCTTTGGTAACTTATGGGGAAAAAAAATACCGCAGATATACGTGGAGAAGCGTCTGTCCTCCTGTCTGTCCTCCTGCCTGTCGTAACGACTCTTCGTCACATTTCTGCCCGAAAAACAGCGTCTGTCACCGTCAAAAAACTTTAACTCACCAAGTGTTTGTGTTGAAAAAAATCACTATGACTGTCAGCCCTCCAGACCAACACTTCAGTGAACTTTCCCCCAGAAAACAGCCTCCCTCCTGCGAGTGACAGAATCAGATAGCGTCCAGTTTACTGATGCATTTATGTAATACGGGTGTGCATCTCTCCCTCATAAGATGATGTGATACGCATCCAGATACATGGGCTACAATATGATTCGAGGACAATACATTCTAAATACGGAACGATTTGGTGCGATTCGATGCGATTCAATATGATGGGTTTTTTTAAACATTTGTTTAACGTAGACATTCATTTTTCATTATTAATTAAAATAAGCAATTCTATAAAAGTGGCATTGCTTACCTTTCCATGTCTCGAAAGCCATCACTCTCAACCACACTGTAAGGTCGTAAGTCCTTCGCAATAAAACAGGCTATAGATGCTGTGGTTACCTTGGACCTCACCTTGGGCCTCACCGAGTGGCTAAGTTGTGGCTGAAAAAAGTCTTTAATAACCATGTCGTTGTCTTGCATGTTCTTGCTTGTGCTAGCTGTAACGCTACTAACGTTAGCATCCAGAGACTTCTCGTCGCCTGCGTAGTCTTCTCATTGCCGTTTCACCGGGTGAGTTTGAGATTTGTCATGCACACTTTCACACCTTACATATGGCCAAACATTTGTCCAGATGTCCCTCCTTCTTGTTAAATCCAAATCTCCTCCAAACTTTAGATTTCAGATTAGCTGGTGCAATGTAAACGGGGACAGCCTTCCATTCCGACACCCCTCCATTGCGAAACCCTCCATTCTGAAACCCCCCCACTCCGAAACACCGCCATTCCAACGCTCACCCCAAAACACTGCTGTTCCAAAATTAAACACCGCTATCCGTGGTGCTGATGTCCACTTTCAGCCGCACACGCACAGTGGGTTAAGGTTGGGGTTAGTTCAGAGTGGAGGGTTTCGGAATGGAGGAGTTTCCCCAATAGCCTTTTCAGAATAGTGGGGTCTTTGAAAAAAAGGGAAACCTCGCCATTACGATGAATTAAAGTCTATGTTCGGAACAGCCGGGTTTCGGAAAGGCAGGGGTGTAACCAATGTAAACAGTGTCAGAGTTGTTCTTGTGGTTTTTCCCTCGGACACCGCCATTACTTGGCTCTGTGTAAAGAAACAACGGTGGATAATTAGCGAACCGCCGCTGTGGCGAATAATGCGGCGTCTCTCTGTATGAAAAGGGCTACTGTCAAAGCCACTCCGCCCCCATCACTTGTTTCTGCACTATGTAAGCTCAGTAATTTCCACTTAAATATAAACATTTTCAAGACAAAACATTATTGTTATAAAATGAATTTGACAAATTGTTACAGACCTGGGATTTTATTATTTTGCAAAAGAGATATTGCATTCAGAAACTCTGGGGGCACCAACAAAGTCCAGTTTCTAGATAATGTTGTTTTAAAGGCTCAAATTAAAGACACAAGTCAAACTCCACTGAGTGTCTGACTATTCTCTGTGGGAGTGGATTTTAGAGAGGACAGACAGGGTGAATCTGGAGGTTCTGAAGAGGTTAGAGAGGCCAACAGAAAGACCATGCAGCGGCCTCACACTGTGTATGCCACGCCTGATCAACTCTCATTACAGCTGTGCTTGCACAGCGGGCTCATAAACATGACCACAGAGGCAGGATCACAAACACACCCACACACTCACACCTGAACACTCACTGGCAGATGTAATAACCTGTGGCCTCATTTGCATACATTTTTACTGCAGACTTGTCAGCCTTCTGCTCAACACCTCCTGCCTTGTCCACTTTACATGAGAATTGGCATCAAGCTGTGATCGCTCATCGCGCCTCATCACAACGATCAGAAGTACTGCAACACACACACACATGCTTGTAGATACACTGGGAAACTAAGGACCAATGAGTCAGAAATAAACCAACCATTGATTTTTAGAGAGAAGAAGTAAAAGGAAACTATTACTTTCATGATAAAATTACAGTAGAGTTACATCAAGTGTTTTAATAGACAACATAATTCCTTTTTCCTTCATGTTTCTTCATCCCCTTTCTAAAGCAGGCATTAAAATGAGTTCTGTGTTGAGGATACATGCTCCACAGAGAGCAAGATGCAATCTTGATCCATGATTTTCACGGCTGATGTATTTTAAAATGTCAATTTGCACCCGTTATCAGGATAAACACAGCAAGCTCGCAGTATCGTTAAATGATTTAATTTCATGGTCTAATCCGTGTGGATTTCATGGACAACACCAGATCCATATCTGAACGCATCTTCTTACAAATATGCCTGCTCATATCAGCCAATTGCTGTTTGAATATTCTTAATAGATTTAATTGATTTTCTGATTGTCAGGGGTGGCTCAACAAGCATAACAGATACCAATTGATGACCTTCATTTGAGAATGAAGAAAATGTTGGATAACAGGAAAACATGGAGGTTAGACTGTCAACAATCAATCAGACGTAGAAAGTAATAGAAGCGTATTACTGACTAGAGTTAAAGGTGCAAAAGACAGTCAAAACTCGCACCTCTGTTGAATTTGACAGATCCTCAGAAAATCTCCAGGATGAGTTTCTTTTTCCAAGGTTCATGTTGAGTTTTTTGATGTGAGCATTAGCATTCAGGCCCTGCAGCTGTAATAATGTCAAAGGTCTACATCTGAAGTGCATGACTAATTTAACAGAGGTGGAATTACACTAAAAGAAATGAATGTGTTATAATAGCTTTCAGTCAATTTGCTCAAAAGAGACATTGATCTACATTTGATCTACACTGCCGGTGGCCCCACTGACTTGATTCCTCCTCAGTTACTTTGCACTGTGCAGACAAAACTTTTCCTGAGCCTCTGAAGGAAATATCAAAACTGCTCTCCTCCGTGTGGGATCAGAGTGCTATAGAAACAAAGACACTGCAGTCAGCTGTTGTGTTGCTTTTTGTTTTAGTATTGAGACTTTCACTTTTGGAAATAAGCCAAAGGAGTCTCCCCTGGCATTAAGAACAGGTGGAGAAACAGACACATTTTACTGTCAGCACACACACACAAACCTCCCCATTTCCCCACCACTGCCACCTCTGTGAAAGGGACAAGAGACGCAACAAGAAGGGTAATGGAGGGACTGATGAAGAGGGAGAGCAGACGGCAGGAAGAAGATGGGAAAGCAGGGTCAGGGAGAAAAATGTCAATCAGGAATTGTGTGTGTGTGGGGGGGGGCAAGAAATTTCAGAAATGAAGGTAGACTTACTGAAAGAGTTTTTCCTGCAAGGTAGTGTTATAGCATAATACCCTGGATAATCAAGTTAAAAACACCCTCAGGAATCAAAAGAGGACAAAGGGGTGTGTGTAACTGTTCAACACTTCAAACATCCCAGAGTACTAGAAACAATCCGTCAACCTGAAGGCCACTGAATGCCTTCAGCTACTCTTCCATAGCGTGTTAGTGTGAGCCGACATAATGGCATCAGTTAAGTTTGTGCACTGGCTGCCAAATGAGATTTGAAATTGAGATCATCTCTTGGTCTGCATGGCCCACAAATCTTTGTGGTGGTGTTTTTTTTGTTCAGCGGATATTTCTTTATGTGATCAGTAGGCAAAGTTTCAACACATTCTTACTCCAAACTCGTCATATGAGGCAGCTTGGTCAGTTGCCTAAGTGCCCAGACAAACCAAACTGACAAATGCCAGCTGTTGTGTTGTCCTCACACCGTCTCACTTACCTAGCTACTTTCAATCAAGAATGTGTCTGATAAAAAGTTGCTAAATAGTGAGAGGTGAACGCAGGTAGCAAAAAACAAAACAATGGGCTAAAAGTTAGTGTACAGTGGAACAGGGACTGTCGAGTGACTAATTCTATGTACGTTTTTGAAACAAGCATTGCCTTCATGGTACACATAGCCTCAGGAATGTCTTGAGGGCCTTTCATCAACTTTGAGACAAATGTCTATTTTGCCCACCAAAATCAAATCAGGTCATCCTTGAGTCTAACGTCAATGGACCACATTTTTGGACAAGACTCCATATGCTAATTATAACAACATTTGACACAAATGTTTAATAGGATACAATAGAGTGAGGACATTGTATATTCAAAAGGCTGAAAGGTCAACTTCAACTTCAGTTAGTACCTCCGCTGCTGGATCAGAGATAGAGCAAATGTCCCCCCATCCCTCCTCTGTAACGGCCTGATATTACCGTCTTGAAGAGGCAGTATAAAAGGAGGTTCTCGAATACTAATCTTAAGTGGCCACCTTGAAACTATGGTGATTGTAGAGATCTTCTGATATTCTTTTGAAGGATCTTAAGATTTATCTGGAGGGCTGCTACTTCACATCAAACTATTTTACTGTATGAATTTGGACTGTGTATGTGACTTTTTTATGTGTAGAAGAACATAGAACATGAATTAATATGAAACACTAACCGATACTGCCAGTGATTAAGGGATTTACATTGTCAATGTGTGATAATCATGGACTTAGTGTAATGTTTTTCCTGTGTTTTTGCCTGTGGGTGCTTTAGGTTCTTTTTCAGAGGCTGGGCATGGCGTACCAGCGGCTCCATCTTCATTGCCAATCACCAGTGCCTCAGCCTCTACCTCTGCCGCCTCGTGCTGTGAGCACCAGCTGCACCACCAGCCTTGTCAATCTCCTGAGCCACCACCTGCTTCCTTTTCACCTGAAAAAAATCATTAAATTCCTTCTATCCATTTCCTCTGTCTCAGTCTTGGGTCCTAGTTCAACCTCACAACTGTGACACAATTAAGTCTATGCACTATTCCAGGGGCACCGCCAGGGATTTTGGGCCCCATGAAAAAAAATCTAGTTGGGCCCTTGTGTAGGTTGCCCATGTCTCAAAGGGCCCCCTGTCAGTGCCGGGCCCTTGGAATCGTCCTAACTTTTCCCCCCTTGGCGGCGCCCCTGCACTATTCCTTTAGAGCAAATGCACGTTAAGGGGGAAATACACAAAACATTTCTGCTGCTAGAGGATCGTTATAAGTAATGTCACTAATATTTTCCTCACTAGAGACATATTCCACTCACCTGCATCTCACGCTCTATTGATCAGAATCAACATTTTGCTGACCTGTGTCCTGAGGTCATCAGGGTTGAATATCAGTGAAGTTCCTTCACAGATCAGGCAGAGGTTCCAGCAGCCACCGACTGCACCGCTGCCCCTCAGTAAAGACTGGGGGACAGAGGTGAAGACAGACCGGTTTAATTTATGCTACAACCAAAACACACCCATGACTAATTCAAATCGAAAATACAACTCCATGTGTGCCGTGCATGTTACTTTCCACTTAGATTATCAGCTGTTCAATTTTCAAAAGGGACACACCCTTATTGCACCTGCATTATCCACCCAAACCCAAGACTGTGTGTAAAGTTTGCGGATGACACAGCAGTTGCGGGGTTACTTGTGCAGCAGTTCCTAGTGCAGGAAGCTGGCTGGATTAAATGGCCTACAGAGAGGAGGTGAGCACACTCCCCAATAACCGTAAACAAAACTGGGATTGAGTGGGTGGACAGCTTCAGATACCTGATAGTTAACATCTATGATGATTATTAAAAAGCCCAATAGCACCTCTAAGGTCTTGGCAGCTAAAGAAATTTGCATTATAGCAAGCCTGCTGACAGGCAGCTTTGTCACCTGGTATTGCAGCTGTACCAGCAAGGGCTGCAAGGTGCTTATGGATCTAATTTACATTAGATCATCTCAGGAGCACCACTATTGAAGAAGGGACATGATAGCCAGTTCATTGATTCAGTCTCATAAATTATTATACAGTATATTTTAGTATCCTAAAGTATACAAGAGTATCAAAAAAAATACTGTGAATTTGGAAAGCTGATTAAAAATTAACTTAATAACTACAACCAAAATACCCTGTCAACAGCTAGTAAAACTCCAGATCCAGAAGAATCCAGAGGAGAGGTTGGCAACATTTAGGCGTGTACAATATTAAATAGACAGGATGTAGGATCAAGGCCTTTTATTTAACACAAACAACGAATACACAGAATCTTACTAAAACATACTATAAACAGCAGTGTGTAAGTGTCAAAATGGGGGCATGGCATGGCAACGAGGGGTGGACTGAGGTCCAAGATGGCAAATCACCACATGGTTCTTTGATAGGAGAGAAACAAAGAAAAAATGGTGGTGCTCAAACCATGTGCTCACTGATATCACTTGAAGGTGTTATATGGTCAAGAAGAATGATTGTTTGTGACGGGTGTGAGGTGGGGTCTGGTTAGAGAGGATGATTAGTGGCATGTAAAGATCCTGACACTGTATGGAGCATAATTTAACGAACATCAACCAACTGTGTTGCAGAGTCAACTGCCATTACCTGACAACGTTGAAAATCATTTTAACATTCAAACCGTAAATAGGCCAAATACTAACCAAAGTTAATTTGCAGTTAAGTTAGTTGTGCTTAGCCGTGCTACACTATGCTGTGTGCTACCTAGACCCACTTTAGTGTTACCTTGAAGAAAAGGTGCTAGGGAAAGTTATGGTTCCGATGTAAAACAGTGCTGGCCTGAGGGATTATCTCTGTGCCTACTTACATTTTGTTCCTGACACTCTTGAAGTTAGCTGGAGAGCTTTGTATCACAGCTGCTGGTGCTAACTGGGCTTGGCTACTAGCATGACCTTGCATCACAACCATGGTCGTGGGAGGTAGGGGTGCTGGGGGTGCTGCAGCACCCTCTAGTGGCGAGACAAAGATACAATAAAAATGTACTGTAATGTAAATATTTTGCACAATTTATACATTCCTTATGAACATTTTTGAAAATGATTTTGACACACATAGGCTATTAAGTGCATTTTGGAATTTAATTTAATTATGTTTAGACCTAATCAACACAGGCTCACGGAAGTAACATTGTCAACAGGCAGGCAGGCTAGTGGTCGCCAAGTAAATAGGTTTCTCGCTCCATGCAGCATATATCCATGGCAGCAGCCAGCGCCGCCGCTCCCACCACACGCATCATGCGCTGTGCGTAGGGCACCAAGTGCTGAGGGGGCACCAAAAAAAGCCTAATGAAAAATCATCCTAGTCATAATAATTATAATGCCGATATTATTTCAGTATAAAATATTGGGCACTTTTTAGGCATGCATATCACAAAACAGGTAGGACAAGGGATATATTGAATTGCTCAAGAAAGTAGTGATGGTGCGCCCCCCCAAACACACACTCTCAACTTCCTAAGCTCCCCGTGGGTGCCCCTCCTTATCTCAGTGGTCTGTTGGATTGCGTCTGGCGAAGTTTGGCAGCAAGCTGTCAACTTTTTTGGAAATGGCCTTGAAAAGACAGCACGAGTCAGGAGCAGAGAAAAGAAAAAAAGAAAGAAGAAACTTTTAGATGATGCCCGTGTATCACTTGCATGTAACTCCATGTTTAATCATCCTTAAATATAGCAAATGTGCTGCTAATGTGATGGTTAGCCCAGCATACACCTTGAAACCGCTGACGTTATTGTTAATGTTAGCAAACTCAAATATGTTATAACTTGGGTGCAAGCTAAATTGAGATTTTACTGTTAAACATTAACTTTGCATTTTACAAGTAATGGACGCCAGCAAGCTATTACCTTTAGATATTGAGCAGTAGTTTATGGTTTATTTTGACGTGACGGTGGTCAATACTTTCTCAGTAACAGTTAAATTAGCAGTAAATGAATTGTGTGCAATATTACAACTCGCTTTTATATTAGATTAGATTAGATTCATCAAATAGTTGATAAATAAGTAAAAAAGAGAGCTCCTTGGCTGCATGCTTTCATGTTTTTAAAAGTTTATAATGTTTTCCGTTATAAGATTCTTTGTTTGAATATATTGTCTCTTTCTATACTGATCCTTTTTCTTGGTATTTCTAAATGCAGGGTCAATGCTGAGATACGTATAAGGAAGAGCAGGTGGCCAAGATGAAGATACAGATGATGAGCAACCATCTACAAACAGTTCAACCCCAGCCAGCCAGCAGGTCTGTATAATCCACAACAGTACCAAGCCCTGATCAACCACCCTCAACCAGCAGTTTAGGGATCAGCAGGTGACAATGTAGAGACCTGTGTTACCTGTTCTGTGTACTGTGTTTACAAAGTTGATTTTCCATTTTCATTTTATTGTTCTTAGGTGCTACATTGTGATGCTGCTAATGTGTTATTAGTATTGAGTTATATGTTTAGTAATAAAAAGTTAAACTGGCAAAAACAAATGTTGTTTTCTGGGGGGGGGGCATCATAAAGGAATTATGCTTTGGGTACCAAAATGGCTAGCAGTGGTACTGGCAGCAGCAGACTAGTAAATTTACATGGTCTGATGACAGAAAAGTGGAGGAAATATGGCACAGAAACACATTTCAGATTTTTTGGGAAAACCACCACCAGCGAAGAAGAACGCTAGTACCCCAACCACGACAACAGAGAGCAGCCAGAGTGAGGAGACTGTCCGCTGCCTGCAGTTGCACTGGCAGGACCAGCCCCAGCACCTGCAACAAACCTAGCATGATTAGATTATATGAGCCTTTCCAGCCAGCATCCAGTTTCAAATTTCTTGCATGGCGTTGTGGTAATTAAGCATTCTCCAGTTCTGTGGCACCGGCTTGGTTTGCTAGATGGCAGTGGCTGCATTATGTGGAAGAGACAGATCATATTTTGTGTTTTGTTTGCCTGAAAGTAGTCGAAAAAAAGCCATACCTAGAGACAACTTTAAGAAAAACAACCCCTTTGTGAATGCCGGCTTTTCAAATTGGCATAAAGCCACTGAAAAGTCCAACAAGCATGAGAGATCAGAGTTGCACAGCGAGTCAAAACAAAAGTTGGCTGCTTTGGATGACATCCCCATAGATGGTCATAGTAAGCGCATGGTGCCACCGCGCACTTTGATCTATTCATGCAGTTTAATGTCACACTATAGTATTTTTGCAAGGTTGTGGGGATTTTGTCATTTTGATTGTGTGTCCTGTGCATAATGGATGCGGAGAACTGTTAAATATTGTTTAAATAGTCAGAGATTATTTCCTTGTGGTTTGCATAAAAAGGTTGGAGATGGGGACAGGAAGTGTTATTTTGTGCGTGTGTTCTTTGCGTAATGGATGTGGAGAGCTGTTCAATGACGTGCTTAAATAGTCAGAGATTATTTCCTTGTGGTGTGCGTAAAAGGATTTTGGAGCTAATAGAGTCATGACATAAACATAGTTGGTGCAGTGACTCAGGTTCATGCCAGCTGACCAAGTCTAGTGCATTGTTATAGCATTATTGTGAAGTTTAATTAATAGCACATATATTCATCTGAGAACTGATGATGTGTGTGTGTTACAGACCCTGGCTGTGTGCACTGAAGTGTATATATGACAATAAAGTAGTGAATCTCAATCTATGTATGTATTTTTAACATGTATTTTAAATAGGCCTATAGGATTTTTGTCCAAAAAAACCAAACAATTTTTTCACAGCACCCCCTGTCCAAATTACTTCCAGCGGCCCTGATCACAGCTGTGGAGAGTCCTGTCCTATTACTCTAAACACAGTTCAATGTAATTATGTAATCTAATTGCGTATGAAAAATCCCTGAAAAAAATAAGGTCCCTATAGTTTAGAGACAGCAATATTCATCTTTGTGTTATTCACTTCTTCATCTTCTAACACCGGCAAGCTGATTGTGACATGTCACCTACATGGAGATCCTTTCCTACGTTGAGATGGGATTATGGAGGTGCAGTTCTAGATAACATTCTGCTTACTACCAATTGAATCTAATGGGTCGAAGTAGAAGGGAAAATGTCTTTCTTGCTTTTAGTGATAGAAAAGGCGATACGCTTCATGAGCCTCTTTGATGGGGGAGGACTGAAGTAAGACAAAACACATCGTCATGAGGAGCATAACTGAAATTCATCTTATGTAATTCATAAGTGAAAATAAATAAATATTTATGTGTGATCTCTTTGCTATTTCACACCTCTCACTTCAAATTGTCTCAGCTGTGCCAATAAAGCTGTCTAGACACTTCAACACCATGAGTGGAATTAGTATCCAGTGCATTGCACACACAACAGATTCAAGTGAATGTAAGTATTGTCTGCCAGAGCCATGCTGAGGGAACGCTCGGCTGAAGGGACACCTCGGGGTGAACGTCCTAACATAAGTATGGCTGGATCTGGTGCACCAAACCTCTGTGGCACAGTAATGGAGACAGTGCCCCAGTCTGCACGCGGCATTCAGAGAAGCACCCCAAAATGGAAGCCCTGGCTTTTGGATGCCATTAATTTGCAGTGACAGTTTGGTTTTGGTCAGCCACTGTGCTGCACAAGAGAGGTCAACCTTTAGACTGAGCTCAACTTCTTTTTTATGTGCTTGAAGAAAGGAGAGGAGGGGAGTGTCTCTCTTTACATACATTTGGTTAAACAGCAGCTGGCAGTCAGCTGTAATTATACACCTAAGCCTTTGCATTATTTATGCCACCTTTTAAAATCCATTAAAAGTCATTTGGTCTCCTCTAAAACCAATCATTATCGATTGACTTTACTGTAATTGCTGCTTTAAGCCCTCAAAGATTTTCTGCCAGGTGATTAAGGATGTAGGCATGGCTACAAGAGTGTGCAGTGAATATGCGCTTATCAAAGGACTGTAAAACTCGCAAGACCAAGTAGTATTTCACCTGGTGGTCAGCAGCTGAGGCAGAAGCCTGGAGTCAGTCTCTGATTGGAGTGGACAGCGGTTTAACAACTCAGAACTCTCAGCTGCTCCTCTCCAGCTGATGATTTGTACACTAATAGCACAGCTGGGTATTTCCACAGTAGAAGCTACTACATTTGAATTTTCACACACTGACAAGAAAAAAAAAATACAGTGCTGATTTCACGCTGTCTTAGTGACCTGAATGAGGCAGCATTTTCTAAGTAGAAACCATCTAACTTGACCTGACCCATAAGCTCACACTGCTCCTTAAAACCTGCAAAACGACACCCACAGCTAAGGGCTATCTCTCTATCTCTCTCACTCTCTCCTTTAAAGACCTGCAGAAGTGCTTAAGTGAGTTAGAGCAATCAATATGGACATCATTAGCATGGCCTAGCCAGAGTGGCTGTCTCAAAAGTCATTGTTTAACATTTAACGTCGTGAGCCACAAGAAATGTTTCTGGGGGGCTTATTAATTCAAAAGCAGAGTGTGTGAGGCCAGCATATCAGTGATCTACAGCTTAATGGGCTCTCAATTGATTTAGTATAAGTTTTAACTGTCAAATGATTCAGAGCACAGTGTGATGATGTTTTGAGGACAGATGTACAGTATAATAATTATTACAGATATGATAACATCAACCTATTGCTTAGTGACTGTTTATATAGGAGTAACGAGGTATCAGTATATCAGTAAAGTTTATTTAAATATCACAAATCACAGAGTTGCCTCAAGGGACTTTACAATCTGCACAACATATGACACCTTTTGTCTTTAGACCATCAGTTGAAGATAAAGAAAAACTCTGCCATACTTAAATGAGTGGAAAATGGAAGGAACCTCAGGATACAGGATACACTTTCTCAATACATCTTGTCCAGCTTAATAACATTTTGTGCATGTGAGAAATTCTCTGATGTTTTCTACATGAAAGAATGCAAGAATTTGAGCGTACGCCTACAGCTTATTAGACATACTCGGACTGACTGTAGACTATAGAATTTTTGTATTCTATTATTAAAGTTAAGTGCTGCTTTAGGTAAACCTTATGAGACAGTGTTCACAGCCTGAGACAAATCCTCCACCTTTCAGCTTTTTTCATCTTCAGTTGCCTCCTCAGCTCAGCATTCCGCTCTTCTGCTTCTCAGTAAAGATTGCTCAACTATGAAATCAAAGCTGCATTGTTTGAGCCACTGTGACATCACAGTTGGTTGTGATGGTGGTACTGTGACATCACAGTTTATTATGATTTTTGCACTGTGACATAAAAGCTGCACTATTTGATCTACTGTGACATCACAGTTGGTTATGATGGTTCCACTGTGACGTCACAGTTTATTATGATTGTTCAACTGTGACATAAAAGCTGCACTGTCTGATCCACTGTGACATCACAGTTGGTTGATGGTTCCACTGTGACAGCACAGTTGGTTAGAATTGGTCCACTGTGACATCAATACTGCACTGTTTGATCCACTGTGACATAACAGTTGGTTATAATTGGTCCACTGTGACATCAATACTGCACTGTTTGATCCACTGTGACATCACAGTTGGTTATGATGGTTCCACTGTGACATCAGAGCTGCGCTGTTTCATCCATTGTGACATCAAAGTTGGTTATGATTGTTCCACTGTGACGTCAAAGCAGTATATGCAGTCCATGCTAAAGGTGAAGTAAGAGCTGCTAGCTTTGTTAATGTTAGTACTGTTGTACTGCAACCAGGTAAGTGTGAGATCAATGGTAACATGCAGATAGTGGAAGGAAGGAGAACGCTGACTGTAACTGTCAGCCAATGGCAGGCTGGTGCCCCCGTTCTACATACATTACAGTCAGTCAGACTAATGAAAATCAAATTGCAGAAGGAAAAAAAAAATGTTTTTGGTCATTTGCAGTTCAAATCAAATAAACATAATAACTTGCCGCAAAGTTAGTGATGCTAAGAGGTATTTGGTGACTTATAACAAAATAACTATGCCAAATGTTGAATCCATCTAGTTCTTTAGACATAAACCAAAAATGTCAACCTCACATTGGTGCTGAATGAAAAAACAAGTTTAGCAATGTAAACATGATCATTTGGGAACCTTCTAGCAGTTCAAGTGAAACTCTCTCCAAAATGCAACTGAGGCTTCTTTTGTGAATGTATATGAGTCAAACCTTTGTTTAAAAGCATAATTACGGCGAAAGAGGCGCTTTTAAGATTTACTGTATTTTCATTTTTGGGTCAAGCTCATTCTAAATGGAAGTGCTTGGGGCAAATTAGCAATAGCATCAAAATCGCTATTTTTAAAACACTAAGATGGCTCGACACCACATGAAACGTTGCTCGTAGTATCACCAGGGTGATATCAACACAACACATGAACACGAGCATTGAGAACATTGTTTGTGAACAGAGTTTGCTCAAAAGAACGTTTTTGAACAACTTTCTCAGGTCTTTTTTTCCTGCATTTTGGAGGATTTTAAGTTTAGTAACCTTTCACTATGTGTAACAGATGTTGCTGGAAATCTAGGGCTAAATGTCTAGAACTCTGTATATTTAAGTTTGGCAATTCTGCGTACATGCAAAACAGGAAACATGCATGCAAAGTCTTTTCGTCAGATGTATAAAACTCCATGTTTATCTGTTCCCACGTGTCTTTTCCTCATATATCTCAATCATGCTGAAATTTTAAGCACGAGCACAAGCTGTCTGACCATCGAAACATTTCCCTATAAATGATTCTAAACACACCCCAAATGATCTGGTTTGCATATAAAGGGCAAGCATTTAGTTTAGTGTTGAGGAGAAATGTTAGAAGCAGTTGGAGAACAAGAAGTGTATTTTTTTTTT
>CAEMYA010000424.1:20515-31310 GCA_903131615.1 Diplodus sargus | reverse complement strand
GAGCGCCTCAAATTGAGAGCCTCAGACTTTGGAGGAGTTAATAAAAAAGTGGTCTGATTTTAAGCAAGAAGCCAAGAGATGCATCTATGCACACAGTGAGAGTGTGCAAGCTACTGTAGGAGGAGAGGGGATCCCCACACTCTCTCTGCTCAATGAGTATTCAACATCATGGGCCAGAACATCAGTACGGTCTTGGCAATGTCCTCTCACAACGCCAATGCAGCTAATGTATCATGTTGCTACAACCCTTATATAGTGCTGGTTTCTCCAAAAGGATTCTTACTCCCCAATATCAGGAAAATAATTTGTATGTATAGTAGGTTCATGTTTATTTGTTCATTTACATAATGATCATTGTCACTATAATTACCATAATGCAGACTGTCAAACATCTACAGAATACTGAAAAGACTGCATGCATGGCACGCATGGTGTTACAGATGTGTTCCAGTACACACAATCTCATGCTCTATGGATTTTTATACATTTTGAAACCTGCATGCAAAGTGTCATGAACACATTTTCCTGTATACGCATGGTGTACATTTGGCCCCAGGTGTAGAAATATTCTGCAGAAATAACCAAGTACATCAACTTTTATTTCAACATTTAGACCTTGTCTTGTATTTCCTGTGGCGTAAATGACCTTATATAGGGGTGGGATCCAAGAACCGGTTCCGACTCAGAACCGCTTCCAACTGACCAATTCCATCGGAATTGTCCGCCTCCGCTGTTATCGATTCTTAATGATTCTCTCATTTCCCTGCCTGCACGAGGAAATTTTGCATCGCGGTACATTTGTGTCACACTATCTGCGACGACTCAGACCTTCAACCGCGAGGCAACATCATGGAGAGGAGGAAGCGATCTAAAGCCTAACTGCATTTCACCATTTTTTCTGTTGGAGAAAGAAAGCCAAGTTGTCCCTACAAGCTCTGGGGCTGTGCTTCTAACTCTGAAGGCTGCACACCTGAACAATTGGCTCCATGGACTCACCTTTCTCCGCTGATCACACTTTGTTAGGTGTCCTTCGATACCCTGAAAGGTGCTATATAAATTAAATGTATTATTATTATTATTATTATTATTATTAATGCTGTGACATTGTGTAAAGGTGCAAATACCAGCAACATGCTAAAACATTTGTCTACCCAGCATGGAAGTACTGAGAATGTCATGTGTTCGACCGTCTGTGTACGAGTGCTAACTTAGGACCTCCGTCGATGACGGTAACATTGACATTAAATATCCTGCATTAGCACACTGTCGCCTTGCAACTGCAAGCAGTATGCACAGTTTTTTGTTGTATGTTTGAGTTGAATATGTTCATGTTCACAAGACATAATCGCAGACAATTTTGGGAAAAAATAAAATGGTTGCTTTTGGCGCAGACGACTCTAGGCAGAATCGACAATGGCAAAATGTTGATAAACAGAATATGTAGTAATGATGGAAAACATAATATATATATATATATATATATAATTAAAACCATAATGTTTTAAGACAGTACACCAAAACTAAACAGCTAATAACCAGTGTAACATTAAAATAGGGGGAGTGTGCTCCCTTTCTGGTCTTAGTCTGGGAGACCAGAAAGGAGAGCATTTAACAACAGTACTGCTACAGTATTAAGCGTGCATTAGTCTCTGTGTTGCTCAGAGAGAGAAAAAGCCTCACTTTGGAGATGTTCTTGGCATAATAAAATGCTGTTTTTGTGACACCCCATGTATGAGCCTTTTAGGCAATGACTCTTGGTTCTTGGCTTGGGTTCAGTCCTAGTACATTTAGTTCTTCTCTCTCTCAGCCAAATATACTTCAGTTTTGTCCTAGTTAAGCTGTAAAATGTTCTGAAATCCAGGCTTTTGCATCTAAACACATTTAACAAGTGAGTTAATCAAAACAGTTCAAGATATGATCAAATGGTTAAATCGTTACCTACTGGGCATTTTATCAACCAAGACATAAAAAATATTCATCAAAAACAGGCAACATGTAGCATTCATGACATCAACACTTGTAAATAACTGGCTATTATGAAAATACTGAACAGTTTCACCTCTTCAGACCTAACAACGAATACGTTGCTAAGCATAGCAGTAGGGTCGCATGTGACCCCTCACAGGCTTCACACGTATCACCTCAGAGTCATCCAATCTCAACCTTCACCTTTGATTTCCCTTCACATTAGTGCTTTAGTTCAAACTGCTACACTCTACAACTGTGAATCAAACTGCGCTTTGTTTCAGGCCATAAACATATCAGATGAGGTGTAATTGGGCACAGGCTCATAGATGACAGCATATGCAGCAGCCACCTGAACAGAGTCCAGGCCAGGCCTGGGCAGGGGCCGCTCCAGTGGGGTGTCTCTACCTCAGACTCCCATGGTACCAGCAGATGGCTGAAGGGCTGACCAAGTATGGCGATTCAATCTGCTGCTATTATCCAAGGTGGGCCAACTTCCTCCTGCAAGCAGGTCGTCTCTGTCATCATGCACTCGCTCTCCAAAACGAATGTCTCCTGTGAGTATCAGCTGTGATGTTGTATAGCTCTGCTCTGCTGTTGGAGATGATGAATCTGAAATGCTGAAAGGGAATACAATAATGATTAAATCATACATGCAAAGGGGCTGCATGTGTATCCAGTTGTTTGTGGTTACTAGTGAAGCTGTATAACTGTGTGTGTGTGTGTGTGGCAAAGGTGTTGATTAAATTGGACAGACAGCACTGTGGATGCTTGCCTTCAATTTAATGTTTAAAAATCTGATATAGATTCCCATGGAAGGAGTCACAGATGGAACACACGCAAGCGCAATTCAACCGGACATCTTCAGCAGCACGTTTGTCTCAGTAATATTTTCGAATGAGGGCCAGCCACATATCACGGTTTAATCTTCCATACTGCAGTTTCTATTAGAAGCCAGACAAATGATGGTAGGCACGTAAAAGGAAAGGTCAGCTGATTCTCCGCCTCATTGATTGTCTGATTTTCTACCTAAGTTGCCCGTGTGTTCCTTCATCGGATTTTACGATCTGAAGTAGTGTTTGCCACCTGGCAGCAGCCAACACTGACAGCTGCTGATGCTGAAGGTCATCTGCAGGTACAAACGCAAGACAGAAAGGTACACAAAACAGAAACACATAAGTACACCGAGACAGAAAACTTGCAGTGAACTAATGCACAGCACTACATGTTCTGCTGCTCCCTGTGATGGGAATTGTGTGCTTCCTGAAGAGAGATGTGAACTGAAGTCTTACACAGGAATGTTCAATGTTTAACGTGATCTGTGACCTCAGTTTAGGTTATTTTTTGACCCGTGTAAGGTATTGAATATTCACTGAAGGTTAACACTTTCTTCTCTGGGAACTTTTTCCTTAAGTGCAGGAGGGAATAAATTAGTAATTATCAGAGTGAAAACACACCCACAGAGACAGATAAATACCATGCTTTTCTCCTAAGACATTGAGTCTTCACTTTGTAAGAGACCTGCGTGTTGCTCAGTGAATGCTCCTCTTGTACAAGATTAAAACCTTGTTTGAACTTTGAGCTGACTCAGATCTCCTTCCTCCAGTTCTAAATTATCGCAGGATTTTAACACTCCCGTCTCTACTTGGAACAGTCATTCCTACTCAGTCGTCTCAGGCTCCTGCACAGTTCAGGCCTCTTCTAGGGGGCACATCACTAACATACTACAGAATTCTAATACTATTACTCTAATACTAATACAGAATACTATTTTTCAAACTGCTTTAGGTACAAGTCCACCATGTTCAGCTCTGTCTGTTCTCTTCCTGCAGGACAAAATAAAAGGTTGTTACTTCACACTTAAGCAGTCAGTGTGTTGGAAGCTCAGTGCAGTTTCAGAATATCTTTAGCATGGATGTCGGCCCACTTTCTTCCAGTGCATTTGCAATTAGCAATTGTTGGAAATATACTAAATACAAATACTGAATATTTTTTTCTATTTTGTGCATTTGAGTTTTCATGCAAGGATTGAAAATGTATTAATTACTAGCGTAAAATGAAATTACCATTGGGGCAGGCTAATGGAAGTATTAATGATAAGCGTTTATAGTCATTTGTATAACGTATATAGCGAGTATAACGTTTCAAAGAATGGTGTACAGATGTTCAGCATTATACCACATGTGCGTGTTAGGTGGTGCCTTGGAGTTGGCTTGCAGGGTGTTGACAAGTAGAAGAAGAGTGTGTGGGTTTACCGGGCAGAGATAATAAAGATGCCAAGAAAAAGGCTAACTCACAGGAAGTCTCCCGGGTGTGTCCATATACATAAAAAGCATTCTACATGGTGTCAGAATGAGGCGAACCTACTGTGAGTATAAAGTAGGTACTAGGCAGTGTTTGGTTAGTGGAGTAAGTCTGAGATAGTCCGGTAGAGGCAGGCATCGTTTACCTGCCCGACGCGGAGGCTAAGCTAAAGCTAAACAGAACATGAGTGTGAGCAGTGCCCTACACCGGAGCCCGGAGAGAGACGCAGGGATGACGGATCAAATATTCTCCATCGCACCTCCTGGTAACTTCAATTTTGAGGAGCCCAGCTCATGGCCGCAGTGAATAAGACGGTTCGAGAGTGGCATCAGGGCTAACTGGAAAAGCAGATGATTACCAGGTCAACTCTCTCCTGTATGCAATGGGTGACAAGAGCGACGACATTCTCAGTACACTACCACTGACGGACCAAAAGAAGGCAGCGTATGCAGAGGTGACAAAAGCCTTTAGTGAGCACTTTGTTGGTAAGCACAACGTGATATATGAACGCGCTAAGTTCAATAGCAGACATCAACGACAAGGCGAGTCAGCGGAGAACTTTATCACAGATGTACATAAACTGGCAGAACAATGCAAATTCGGTGCCTCAAAGGACAAAATGATAAGAGACTGCATAGTGGTCGGGATAAGAGACTTCAAGCTGTCAGAGAGGCTTCAGTTAGACCCAGACCTGACGCTGGCAAAAACAATAACGCAGGTCAGGCAACAGGAAGATATAAGGAAACAACAGCAACTGTTAAGAGGGACACAGACAGAAATTAAAGGTGCTAATGTGGATGCCATAAACACAAATAGAGGCAGAACACATTATAAGCAAGCTCCCTCACGCAGGCCAGAGCAGTTTACGTCCAAGCCAAGCACTGTAGACGAGCCACACTATGCTGAGAAATGTAAGAGATGAAGTAAAATGCCACAACACCCATGGAAACAGTGCCCAGCCAAAGAAGCTGAGTGGCATAAATGCAAGAAAAAGGGACATTACGCTGTGGTTTGCAGATCATCTCAAAGAGTGGAAGCTATAAGGGACAGTGACACAAAGTTAAATATCCTTCATGGGGACAGTTAATACAGAAGAAACAGAAGAGGAATGGATAAAAGAAATCAGCTTGAATGGAGACAAGGTAACATTCAAACTGGACTCAGGATCCTCAGTCACAGCTATTCCATCTTCCATGTTTTCTAGAGCACGTGATGGCAGGCTAATGACACCACCCAAGAAGATTAAAGGTCCAGATAACTGTCCATTACAGGTTTGGGGCATCATGAAAGCACACAGCAAGGGAAAATATATATGTGGTGGCAAACCTAGTGATGTCACTAATGGGACACCCCGCTTTAATAAAGTTGAACCTGATTCAACAGGTAGCTTCAGTTCAGGAGGAGAAACAAGAGAAGAGTCATCAGTACAGAGCTATGTTCCCAAAAATGTTTTCAGGGCTCAGAAAGCTACAAGGAAGCTACAAGATAAAACTAAAAGATGGAGCAGTTCCTTATGCTCTCTCAGCACCATCAGGGAGTGACTAAGTTTGTAGCAAGGGCACAAGAATCCCTATGGTGGCTAGGGATAACAAGACAGATTAAAGACATGGTGGACAGGTGCGAAATCTGCTGCCAGTACTCACAGACAAAGACAGAGCCTTTAATGACCACGCCCCTACCTGCATGACCGTGGCAAAAAGTGGCAGCTGATATCTTTCAGTGGAAGAACGGTCATTATATCGTGGTGGTGGACTACTACTCCCGATTCATTGAAATAGCAAACCTCCCAACCCTGGCAACATCGACAACTGTGGAGCGGCTGAAGGTAATCTTTGCAAGATTTGGAGAACCTGAAATCTTGGTAACTGACAATGGCCCACAGTTTGCTTCCACAGACTTTGCCAATTTTGCCCAGGACTATGGCTTCAGTCACACAACTAGCAGCCCTCGCTACCCCCAGAGCAACGGGGAAGGAGAGAGAGCTGTCCGCACAGTTAAACAACAGTTCCAACTACTCCACAAGCATTGAAACCAGCCTGGCCAAATCTCAGAGCATTCAAGGAAAAAGACAAGGACATTAAAGCGAAACAGAGGAAGTCATTCAACTTGAGACATAAGACAAAAGACTTACCAGTTCTGGTTCCGGGACAGAGAGTGTGGATTAGAACAGCGCAGACCACAGCTACTGTCCAGGGACCTGCTTACACACCAAGGTCTGATAACGTGGAAACAGACCAAGGGAACTTAAGAAGAAACAGGGCTCACCTGACAGTGCTCCCTGAGAGTGGTCTGCCGGCCTGCCTGGATGAGACAGTGACTGACCCAAGGCAGAAAGACTCAGGTGCAACAGTGACCAGCACAGGGAGAGTTTCCGGCCTCCAGATAGATTGGACTTGTGAATAAACATTCTAGTTGTCCAGGGAGTTTTCCCAGGCCTTTGAAAAAAAAATAAAAATAAGAATGTATGGACCTAACAGTTTGTTGTTCTTAAAACAGAATGTGAGATGCTGTATGCTGTTGTTGAATGTGAGTTGAAAATCCCCAGTTATGAATACCTGATTAGAGTAATGCTAAAAGAGGGGGATGTACAGATGTTCAGTATTATACCACATGTGCCTGTTGGCGCAAGGTGGCGCCTTAGAGTTGGCTTGCAGGGTGTTGACAAGTAGAAGAAGAGTGTGTGGGCAGAGAGAGATAATAAAGATGCCAAGAAAAAGGATAACTCACAGGAAGTCTCCCGAGTGTGCCCATATGCATATCAACCATTCTACAAATGGAAACACTCAGGTAAGTATAAGTAACTGAGATTTGTACGTAAGTACAGTGCTTGGATAAAAGTACTTAGAAATTAACATTCCATCACTGACTAACAGGCACACTGTGACAGAAAACAACTATATTACAGAAACAGTATAGAGCAGACAGACCTGTCCCATTTGAACAGTCAATCTTTTTAGTCTCCATTTTTCCTTCTCACTTCCTCTCCATCCTCTTCAATCCATAGTGTCACAACCCGGCTCTAGGCAGGACAAACACGATGAGACGTATGTGTAGAATAAGAAATGAATAGATTTATTCACCAAAGGAATATCTCAACAAAACAATCAACCAAAAGAACACAAAGGAAACACAAAGGAAACATGAGGAGCTACGGCGGAATGGAGTGAAGCAAAAAAGGGGGGAAGAGGGAAGACAGCCTACTCCTGGGGACTGGCCAGACCCACACAGGTGACAAAGCACCACCCATCAGCGACCTGCAGACAGACGCACAGAGACAAAGGAAAAAGGACAAACACAAACCCAGACATCCAACAGACACTACAGGCAGGAGGCCGTCACCCCCCAAAGAATGGGGACCTAACCCTGAAACCACAACCAAAAAAGAAAACATTCAACTTTACCTTAACGTATTTCTTACCCATTTTTTTTTTCGGTTACATTTTCTTTTCTTTTTTTCTTACAGGAACACCCCAGCTGTCGGTGGCCATCCATTCCTCCACCCTGCCTGCCATCGACGTCCTCCCACCCCAGCAACCTGGCACCAAAGGGAAGCACTTTAAGATAAAAGAGGGGAGAAGACAAAAGGGAGAGAGAAGGAGATCAAAACATACACCAATAAATTGTAGCACAAAGCCTTATCCTTGAGGGGCTCTGGAAAATGCGTCCGCTACAACATTTTCAGAGGCTTTAATATGTCTAATGTTGAGCCAATGGGACTGCAAGAACAATGACCACCGTACTAACTACTGGTTTGGACACTGCAAGGAGTTCAAGAACTGCGCCCACTCCCACATGACTAGCGTTCACCTGGAACCTTGAAGCTGCCAGGACAGGTGCTTCACAAAGAAGTGATTTTATCCTTTCAAAAGCCTGTTGGCAAGAAGAGAACCAAAGAAAGGTAACACGCGTCTTAAGTAAGTCAGTCAAGGGTGCCACTACCTCTGAGAAGTTTCTACAAAAACCTCTATAATACCCCATCAAACCCAGGAAACGCATTAACTCCTTTTTGGTGGTGGGTTCAGGGTAACACTGGACAGCTCTTCCTTTCTCTGCAATAGGTCTAACATTCCCCTAAACTACAATCTGGCCAAGGTAGGTCACTGTAGCCTGTGCAAACTTGCACTTGGCGAGGTTGATGGTCAGGCGCGCCTCAGCCAAACGCATGAATAACGCACGGATGGGCTCAACATGAGAGGGCCACATATACGAAAACACCACTACGTAGCCCAAGTAAACAGTGCACCCCTCCAAATCTCCCAAGACCCTTGTCATGAGCCTCTTGCCTCTTTGCCTAATTGGCTGTGCATCTCCTACATCTATGTCATGTTCAATTAAGGGTGTCTGCGTGGGGGTGTCACCAAACATTTTTAAATTGCGAGAGGTCCCAGGTTCAAAGCCCGGACGAGCCCCCACATTTGTTAGGACCCGGCTCTAGGCAGGACAAACACGATGAAATGTATGGGTAGAATAAGAAATTAATAGGTTTATTCACCAAAGGAATATCTGAACAAAACATAATCAACCAAAAGAACACAAAGGAAACATGAGGAGCTGTGGCCAGCTCTCCCGCTGGAACGAAGTGAAGCAAAAAACGGGGGAAGAGGGAGGACTGCCACACTCTTGTAGCCTACACCTGGGGACTGGCCAGGCCCACACAGGTGACAAAGCACCAACCACCAGCGACCTGCAGACAGACGCACAGAGACAAAGGAAAAAGGACAGACACATGGACATCCAACAGGCACTACCGGCAGGAAGCCATCACAATAGCAATAAATAGTAGGCTACGCTATTTAGATACCTACAATGGCTAACGGATCACCTTTGAAATAAGTCATTTGAAGGCTCTGAAATTGTATCTTTAACTTCCTCCTCCATCTCCCTCACTCTTCTTCATATCAAGTTTTCCCTATCTCCTTCCTCTCTGCATTATCTGACTTAAAAAGATAGTTTTGATGATGTTGTGGATACATTTCTCGAGATTGTTTCCCCATAAAATATTGCTAGGGAGTGATGAGAAGGTACTGTAGCAAGTAGCCTCCTTTGTTGGCCCAAATATAAGCACAACATGATTGAGATGTCAACCCCTGGCTCTGCAACCCGGTCTGTTTTTTGACACAAAAATGATTATTTAACTGTATGGTGAGTTTCTTTATGACAGAAATCAACTGATACTTTCCAGCCAGGGACAGAACACCAAAAACAGCAACTGGAAATCTTTAACGTCTGGTCACCCTAATGTTTTAAACGGTTTGTAACAAATGCACTTTTAGGCAATGCAATTTGGGGATCACATGAGCTTGGGAAAGATAATTACAAAAGAAACTGTATTGGATGTTAACGCTGCTGTAAGTGTTGTTGTTTTAGCTAACTTCTTGGCGATTATGCAGATAGCAATCCCATCCCTTCTCTACACGTCACTTCACTACATGAACTTACAACAGTCAGGCATAGCAGTAAACATGAGGATGCTGCTCTCTCCACGTTCATGAGCAGACATGACCGCCTCTTTATGGAGTTCTGTCTAGATTGGCGAAGTGGGTAGAGATACCAGAAAATGTTCTCTCTCTCTGCAGGACAGACATGGGTTACTGAAACACTCTGTTGGAATACAGAACTATTTAACACATATTTAACTCAAATATATCACCACAGTGGCTTTGAGTACATTTTCTTGGAGGTTTTGAAGTTGAAAAACGGAGCTGGCATGAGTCAACTTCAACCAGCCATGACTCATTCTAAGGTGTTAAAATGAAACTCTCACCCAAAAGCAACCAAGGCTTTATTTGCAATTGAATATGAGTCAAACCTTTGTGTAAAAGCATAATTACGACGAACGAGGCACTTTTAAGATTTACTGTAGTTCATTTTTGGGCAAGCTAATTTTCAATGGGGTGCAGGGGCACTTTTAAGCTAGCATTAAAATTGCTAATTTTAAAAGACTAACCCCCAATTTCCACTGGATACGTCAGATACGTTTCACTTTAGTCTATGAGTCAATCCCCAGTCCAGAGCCCTCCGGCACAAATACGCAGTACTTCTATTTCTGGCGGATGCCGGAGCACGACGCAACAATTTAGCGGAATTTAGCAGGGAGCAGACAGGAAGTCAAGCGCCAAAATAACAAACAGCATCCGGTTACCTTTCAAAATAAAACACTCCGTGTTGACACCATCACAAAAATCTCAAAAAAGAGACAAACACAAGCTCTTCTGCTGATCCTTCAGTCGGAAACACTCCGTGTTGTTGTTTTTAATAACACAGACCTATAACTGCTGTCGGGAGTGATTATGTGATTATCGCGGAACTCCTCATCCTCCTGACGCCAGCTGTCTACCGTACTGCGCCGTGGCGTACTCAAACCGCAACCGGTGGGGATTGGCGGACAGCGGAGCAAAACTGGATCGGAGCTGCAACGCAGCGGACACGTATCCAGTGGAAATTAGGGGTAAGAAGGCTCGACACAACATGAAACTTTGCTATAACCAAGGTCTCTACACATGAACACGAGCATTGAGAACATTGT
>CAEMYA010000423.1:362602-405027 GCA_903131615.1 Diplodus sargus | reverse complement strand
GAAAACAAGAGATTTTCTTTATGAAAATTGTGCCAAATGCAGAGAATTGTGTGTAGTGTTTTGGAAAAAGTGTGTTTCAAAACTGCAATTTGAGTGTAAAGCAGAAATTGTGCTTGTAGTTTCGCAGAATTGGTTCAGGGGGTTGGTGCATGGGTTACATGTTGTGGTCATTGTGTCTCAAGTACCAATTTTTGTGTGTAAACAATCAAGAAAAACTGTAAATCACAATTAAAAATCTCGATTCAAACTAAGATCGAAAAATGTGCAACTTCACACCGGTAAGGTCAAGGTGTAATTATTCTGTAGGAGAGAGATGGTAAATGACAGTTTTAAACAGAATAGAATAATTACACACATCTGAATGATGCCATTGTTTGTGCCTCAGTCAAAGGACAACGTATGAAATAATGTGTATATTTCTGTATCCTGTAGTTACAGATGAACATCAACCCCGTAAGCGCAGAGGGAGCATTGAGATTCTGCCGCCTCACAGTGAGTCAAACTCATCTGAGTCAGAATTATTCTTGTTTAATTAGAATTCACATTTTTTGATGGATGATCCCTCTATGGGTCTTGAAATGCTATTTACTGTAAATTGTATTAGTGCAGCAGATCTGTTACCACATGATATTAGTTGATAGAGTTGTTTCAATGATTGAAAGTAATTGTCATTCCAGTGTCTGAGCTGAGGGTGGTTCTGCTGGGGAACAGCTGGTCTCAGAGGAGTTCAGTGGGAAACTTCATACTGGGAGAGACTGTGTTCACCACCGAGGAAGAAACACACAGCTGTCTGATAGTCAGAGGACAAATAAAAGAGAGACACATAGTTCTTATCAACACTCCAGATCTGCTGCATCCCAACATCTCCTCAGAAAAACTGACAGAACATGTAGAGACCTGTGTGAGATTCTCTGCTCCTGGACCTCATGTGTTCCTGCTGGTTCTACAGCCTAAAGACTTCACTGAGCAAAACAAAGAGAGGCTGCAGTCAATCCTTGAAAAGTTCAGTGATCAATCATTTGATCATTCACTGGTTCTGATAGCACCACCCAGAGTGGAAAGTCCAGGTACTATGGAAGGATACATGCAGAATCCACCTTTGAGAGACATGATCACAAAGTGTAGATCCAACATATCGTGGCCTGTTGACCATCAACAGCTGTTAGACCAAATGGACCAAATGGTGCAAGAGAGTAATGAACCTTATGTGACCCATGAATGTTACAAAGATGCACCATCTGATTTACCTGGTGATCATCAAGGCACGACACAAGGAGATGGACTCCATGTAAACTTGGATCCTGTCAGGACTGCTGGTAAGTATGAGAGCTGCTTTCACAATGTGATGAATAGAAGTCATCCCTGATCAGATCTGAACATTCAGTCAAAGTTTCTCAGTTGATGGTGCTATCTTTTCATAGGGCTGAAACAGCTGTCGGGCACAGGGCATTCAATAAAAAATCAAGTCGCCCGCTGTGAGTATGCCTGGAACTGATAATCATGCGGTTAGAGGAAACGTTGATTTACTGTAATTAATACTGATGATTCTGTTTTTCAACAGTCCTAAAATATTTTTCTACATCACCCACTCCTTCACCTGTGGAAAGCACAAGCAACCAGTGTAAGTAAATTAAGTATATCTAGAATGTGTAGCATGCAGCGGGCTATAACAATACTTAGTAACATACTACAGTAATGCGATTACTTTCACAGCCTCCATGCCTGCAGTAGCCATGGCCAGAGGCATTATGTTTTCTGGTTGTCCATCCGTCCCATTCTGAAACAACAACAACAATAACAACTACAACAGTGCACTCAGTAAAGTTTAGATCTCCTGGTGTGTCACAGGCCATATATGTCTAACTTCTATGGAATTACTGGGCTGTTATCATTATGCCTCAATCAAACATCTATGCTCTACTTTTCTATGTGTATGTGACGGCTGCCAGCTCTCACACACTGAGCATGAGACTAATACAGACGACACAGATCTCATGCTACACATGAGATGTTGAGATGCTTTGCCTTAAGTTTGTTTGTTGGACCCGAAATCACGCGATAACAAGCACTGCAATGAGCACTTTTGTGAAGTAGCCAATCACAATCGCTTTGTGGTTGAGCTGAGTATGAATAGAGCAAACCTGCTGACACCTCATTAATGTTTGGATGTCGTCTTTCAAACCAAATCAGTTTTGGGGAAGACATTCAGCATAACATATTACAAAACATATTATCTGATGGGGGCAATTAGTGGCCCGGACAATAGATGAAGGGGTGCTGGCCTCCAAAAAAGGTTGATACCTACTGCTATAGGTAATCAAACTGCTAGCTGTGGCCTAGTGTTTAAATTTGGGACCACTTACCTGTTGCCATCAACCCTAATGTGCTCCACCCCCTTTTTTTCAGCACCTACAGTTTCAACACCTGCAGTCAGGATTGTACTGATGGGGAAAAGTGAAGACAAAATGACAACGCTGGGTAACTTCATCCTAGAGAATCAACATTTCCGTTCAACAAAACATTCCAAACAACTTGTTGGCGCCTGGAGAGAGTGGAAGGGAAAGTATCTTAGTGTAGTAAAAACTCCAGACATGTTCAGTCTGTCTGTGGAAGCAGTTAAAGAAGAGATGATGAAGTGTGTCAGTCTGTGTCTCCCTGGACCAAATGTTCTGCTGCTGCTAGTGAAGCCCTCTGACTTCACACCGAAGAACAGAGATAGACTGAAGTTCATCCTGAGTTTGTTTGGTCGAGATGCTTTTAAATACTCGATGGTCATCACCACACATGAGTGGAAGGAAACTAATTCTACTCTGCATCAGCTCCTTGAAGACTGTGGAGGAAGACACTACAACATGTCTGAAGACAACCACAGGTCATTAATGCAGAAGATTGAGAACATTGTGCATAAAAACAAAGAAGCCTTCCTCACCTTCAGTGATGAGACCATCAGACCAGCTGTAAACCTGGTTCTGTGTGGGACGAGAGGAGCAGTGAAGACGTCAGCAGTGAAGGCCATTTTAGGTCAGACAGAGTTTCCTTCAGTCTCCAACTCATCAGAGTGTGTTCAGAGTCAGGGAGAGGTGTGTGGACGTCAAGTTACTCTGGTGGATCTGCCTGCCTTGTGTGGAAAACCTCAAGAAGAAGTGATGGAGGACTCACTCAGGTGTATCTCCCTCTGTCACCCTGAGGGCGTCCACGCCTTCATTCTGGTCCTACCTGTGGGTTCTCTCACCGATGAAGACAAGTTAGAGTTAAAGACCCTCCAGGACACATTCAGCTCTCGAGTCAATGACTTCACCATGATTCTGTTCACTGTGGAGTCAGATCCTAAAGTTCCAGCTGTCGTTGACTTTGTTAGGAAGAACAAAGACATTCAGGAGCTCCGTCAGAGCTGTGGAGGAAGATACTTTGTTCTCAACATCAACGACAAGCAGCAGATCCCAGAGCTGCTGAACATCGTGGAAAGAAATAAACCGTCCTGCTACACAACTGCAACATTAGCACATGCACAAAGGGATAAGCTCATCAAGCAGCAAGCTGAACTTGAGAGTCTGAGAAAGAAAAACAACGTCACGTGTAAGTACTTTGAATTTAAATGTTTTTTTCTGTGTTCCAAAGCATTTGTACTTTCCAGGCTTGATTCTATATCTTAGCAACTGTGAATATTTAGAATAACTCCAGGTCTTATTGTTTTGCAGCTGATGAGGAACAGAGTCCAGAGTGTCTCAGGATCGTGCTGATTGGGAAGACTGGCAGCGGAAAAAGCGCTTCAGGAAACACCATTCTAGGAAGAAATGTGTTTAAAGCTGAATCAAGCCAATCGTCAGTTACCAAACATTGTCAGAAAAAACGAAGTGAAGTGAACGGTCATCCTGTGTATGTGGTCGATACTCCCGGTCTGTTCGACACAACTTTGAACCATGATGAGGTCAATAAGGAGATGGTGAAATGCATCAGTCTTCTTGCTCCAGGACCTCATGTGTTCCTGTTGGTGATATCAATTGGCAGATTTACACAAGAGGAGAAGGAGACATTAAAGCGTATCCAGGAAGGATTTGGGAAGAATTCTGAAAGGTTCACCATCATTCTGTTAACTGGAGGAGATACACTAAAACATGAGAAGCTGTCCATTGAAGAGTACATTAAAAACAAATGTGACGATTCATTTAAGAATCTGATCGCTGACTGTGGAGGAAGATACCACGTGTTTAACAACTGGGATGAAAACAACCGCAAGCAGGTCGATGATCTGATAACCAAGATTAACAACATGGTGAAGACAAATGGAGGCAGCTGCTACACTAATGAGATGCTGCAGGAGGCCGAGGCAGCGATACAGAAAGAGATGGAGAGGAACCTGAAGGAGAAAGAAGAAGAGATGAAGAGAGAGAAGGAGGAGCTTCAAAGAGAACATGAGAAGGAAATGAATGAAATGAAAAGAAGACTAGAAGAACAGAGAGCAGAAACTGAAGAGGAGAGAAAGATGAGAGAAGAACAACTTGAAGAGAAGGAGAAAAGCATCAAGAAAGAACGTGAGGAGAGAAAGAAGGAACAAGAAATCAGAGAAGAAGAGAACAGGAAGAGAGAACAAGAGGATGAACGTCAGAAACAGGAGTGGGAAGAGAGAGTTGAAGCTTTGGAGCAAAGAATAAAATCAGAGGCAGAATCAAAGGAAAACATTTACAAAAAACTGGAGGAGAGCAGAGAAGAGATGAGAAAAGATCGAGAGAATGAGGAGAGAAAACAGAAAGAATGGTGGGAAAAACGAGATCGAGAAGATGAACAGAGACGACAGGAAGAACAAGCAAAACTGAGAAAGCTTCAAGAAGAATACGAACAAATAAGAGAAAATGATGAAAAGAAGAGAAAGGAAGAGGATCAAATCAGAAGAGAACAAGAGGAAAAAGAGAAGAAACACATTGTGGAAGAAGAGCGAGCAAGAATTGAAGAGGAGAGAAAAGTGAGAGAAAAACAACTTGAGGAAATGAAGGAAAAAATTGAGAGGGAGCGTGAGGAGAGACAGACAGAACAGGAAATGAGGGAAGAAGAAGAGAGGAAGAGAAAACAAGAGGAAGAAAGTCAGAAACAGGAGTGGAAACAGAGAGTTGAAAATTTGGAGCAAGAAATAAAATCAAAGGCAGAATCAAAAGAAAACATTAGCAAAACATTGGAGGAGAGCAGAGAAGAGATGAGAAAAGAGCGAGAGAACTGGGAGAGAAAACAAAAAGAATGGTGGAAAGAACGAGGTCGAGAAGATGAACAGAGACGACAGGAGGAACAAGAAAGACTGAGAAAGCTTCAAGAAGAATACGAACAAGAGAGAAAAGATGATGAAAAGAAGAGAAAGGAAGAGGATCAACTCAGAACAGAACAAGAGGAAAAAGAGAAGAAAGACATTGTGGAGTCCTACGAGAATAAACTGGAGAATCTGAAGAAGACGTATGAAGAAGAAGCCAGAAAGAAAGCCGAAGAGTTTAATGATTTCCAAAGGAAATACACTGAGGATATTGCAGACAAGGAGAGAGAGCATAAGAAACAATACGACATCTTACAGGCACTTTCAGCCCACAATGAAGAACAAATGAGGAAAAAACATTATGGTCAAATTTCTGACCTGGTGAAATGTGCGACCAAGAAGAGAGGGAATCTGGATAAAATCAGGGCCTTACTGAATAAACAACAAGAGGAAATGAGCAAGGAGAAGGATGAGGAGGAAAAGAAAAAGCTGCAGGAAAAACATGAAAAGGAAATAAGTGTCTTACTGCAGAAACTTTTGAATCAAGCCGACACATCAAGCTGTTCAATTTTATGAGGAGATTTGTTTCCATGTGAACATCACGACAACTCAGCAGGTTCAGATGAGTTTCCTTTTATCTTGTTTCACTCAGTTTCAATAACTGAGACTTTTGACTGTAATACTTTGCTGTGGATTACACTGTTATGTTCACCAGTGACACAAAAATACTAACACTACTTCTGTCTATTGATTTTTATTGTCAAGTAAGGTGAAATCAGTTTAAACTTGTTTAGATGTGTCATTTTCAGCCGTCACAGTAACATTTAGTGTAACTTGGTCCAACCTTGTGAGTTTTCTACCGTGAAGTTATTGTAAACAAGCTTTGTGATTGGTTCTATACAATATTAACGAGCAGGTAACTGTAGCAACAGAACTGATGCTTCAGGCTTTGTTCGCAGTGAAGAGCTGAATATTTTTTTTTTTTTTTTTTTTTGTTAAAATACTCACACAGTTTTTGTACCAGACTGTGATCATGTTGATGTGAAGGTGCAGAAACAAACTCGTACTGAAGTCAAACTTACCGACTGTTTTATTTTGGTTGAAGAGATTTTACAACTGAAGCGAATGAGGGCAGCTGGATCAGATGTGACTCATTCTGTCCCAGAAACATGCAGCGTGTCTAGATCTAGAACAGGTTTTTAAACAGGTTCAGCATGCTCGAGTCACACAAGACAGAAAAGTGAATGAATTGTTCTCATGTGGAGGTGTGATTCTGTGATTCATTGTATAAGTTTTTAACAAAATCACTTTTTCTTCTGTTGCCTTATTGAATCAGGCATTAAGAAGAATACATGTGGGCTGCAGCTTCATGCTGAAGGAGAACCTCAGGTTTATTTTGGACCTGTGTTTGTGTATCTGCTGCCCTCCTCTGGTTCCATGATGCATGTTATTCCTCACCTCCCTCCACACTTGGAACATTTTCCATGAGACTTATTATCTTGATTTGTGATTAATATGTGCTATTATTTAATTTACACAGCAGATGTTGTGTGAGTTCAGTTTGTCCTTTTGGATAAGTTGTTTTTGAAAATGACAGAGGCCTCCTACAAACCTCTACGACCCTCTTGCTTATATTTTATTTGTTTTTATTATGTGTGATTATAAAAATATACGATCAAGTCATAATGTTGTCAAATTTCTATCAACGTTTTTTAAAAAATCTTCCAACCTGCTGTGATGATCAAACAACAAAATGTTCTAATAAAATCTGCTCATATTGAATCTACAAGTTCAGACATTTTTTATTTTAGATATTCTGCTGAAAGGCAAATAAATATTAAAAAATAATCAATATGATGGAGAACTTCACATGAACAAAGACTTTACAAAGTGAAACTAAACTTTGAGGCTGATGATTGACCTGAACTATAATTGAATCTGGATTCCTAAAATAATGGATGATACAGTTTTTACCACTATAACATTTGCCAAATTAACAAGATGGCAAGAAAGTGTTGTAGACAGTGTTTCGCAAAATTTATACAGATGCTACTAATGCAACAAGTCTCATAACTGAGCGTTTGAAGGAAGTCTGGTGACTGTCTTATTCTTCCTCCGAAAAAGCAGCTTATATAAGTTACTGTATTTGTAAAAAATGACATGCTTACAGTCAATTTGTTGTATTCTGTAATAATTTTGATGTTAATGGTGAAATCAGTCATAACATGTGTTCATACAGTATATGTAAATGGAATTTTCCTTACTTTAAACAGTTATCTGTACTTCAAAAAGTGAAACAACTCCACTGCTACAAATAGGGATCTCTTGAAAGTAACTTGATTTCTGTGCTAAAACTTAACGACACACCTCGAAGGAGTGCAACCCAGTATAACACTGGTTACAATATGACCTTAGACATGCAAAAACACAAGTGTCATTCAAAATTACATGTAAAGGCATATGATCTCAAAAAGATACTTGAAGTACCTCTGGATGATACTTTCACTTCTGGTTGTGAATTTGGGGCAGACAGGACAAGCAAACACAGATGGCGATAACTACTTATTTTCAAAGTCTTATATTTCATTAGTTGTACTACAAACTGCGTCTTTCTTGACTCGAAAAATATCTTTTAAGTTCATCTGATATTAAGGTCTAATGGGGCAAACCGGAAGTGGCGTGACTTCCGCTTTCTTTAATTACGTATTTTCAGAGACTTATTTTTCGTTAGTTTAATCACAAACAGCGTCTTTCTTGGCTCTAAAAAATATATTCTAAATTCATATACATCATATGTGTGATTCATGCCACAACTCAAACGGGATAAAAAATAAACTAAAATGTATATGCAGCAATAACAGGCAGTGAGAGGTGTGGAAGTCCTTGAAATTTTATAAATAGGGGAATGGCGCCATCTTGCTGAGGAAGGTACTACTGCAGAGTTCCTTGATAAATTCCACTGTCTCCTTACCTGTAAACAATTGCTGTGTCTTAATTCAGTATAAAAACCCAGGAAGTTGACTTACCTTTCACTTTGAACTTTAACGCTGATGGCGCCGCAGAAAATTCCGCAGGTGAGTAAACACCTCTAACAGAATCTACCAGAACCCATTTAGTTAATGAAGCGGACTTGAATATATGCAGCATGTCGGTACCAGTGCAGGTTCAGTTCAGGTGACTGTTGTAAAAACTTAACGCAGCGAGCTGCAAACAGAGTTTTGTTCGTGATGATTCGCCATTTTCGACGATCTGCGCCTCAGAAGAAGCAAGAAGAAGAGTCAAAATGTAGAAAAGTCATTTATCTTCCGTTGAATAGTGTCAATAAGTTATAGAGACTTCCACCTCTGTTCTGCTGTCACTGGCAGTACATTTAAAACTGACAGCGGTTGATTTATTTTATGAGTATTTAAGTTAAACAGTGTACTCGACAGTTACTCTGTTTCCCAGAATATAAAACAAACAGCACAGAAACATAATGATTCTAACACTGAAACACTTTACAGACTGTGGGATGATAATTTAATCAGGTAATAATGAATTCATATAAATCCGTGAAACAACATGCTGATCACTTTTCTTCATGATTAATTGAACAACAACTCATCAGTTCCTCTTTTTTCTGTGTTGGGCAACTTCTAAAATGTAATGTATTATATATTTCTAGTTACTTTCATATTAAAGTAATACATTACCTTACAGTATTACTGTCTGCGTAGAGTAATACATTTCACTACTTTTTAGTACTTTCAACACCATGGCCTAATAACCTCAATAGAGCAGTTAAACAGATGTTTCTAGATGAAGGACTGGTCAGAGGATCACAGTCTGATATATTATGAGGGAGGAATAAATATTTTTAATTTGATTCTCATTACATGAAACACAACAGATCTAAACCTTCTATAACGTATAGAATGAAACCAAAATCTCCCTTTCTGTGCCTGTTTTGTTGTTACTCCACAGAACATCAGCATGGTGTGATTCAACAATGTAAATTAAAGTTTGTTATTTCAGTCACTCAGTGACTGAATGAATAACTTCTAGGCTCAGTTCTGCTAAACACAGAGTTTATATTAATATGTTCATGTTGGTGTGGACAGGTTCCTAAACAAACAACAACAGAAGCTTCACTTCTGTCTGTAATGCAGATGCAACGAGTTCCGTGACATAATTAGGACATACTGAAATATTAATTGTAGTGCGTTAAAATACCAAAAGAAATATATAACTATATGCGTTAACCCAAACTCTGTTTGTCAGTCTGTTCAAATAATAATAAAATGTGTTGTTTTTATTTGGTATGATTACAATGATTTTGTATGATATAACATCACACTCACACAAAAATATACAAATATATGATTAAATTTAATTGACTTGACTTGACTACTCATTACAGTTTTTGCCAATTGCTTACACACATGTTGCAGACTTTGGCTCACTGAGTCATAACTTAACACACAGGTCGAGTAAGACACAGCACATGGAGATAAACTCCTAAATTATACGGCAAAATGAAACTCTTGAAACAAAACCTAACAATCCCATTTCAAAACTGTTTTTAGCATCAAAACATTAAACACAAGCACCTTTGTTTGCACTCTTTCCTAGCAGCAACAACACACAGATGTGCTTTATGCAAAACACAGCTGGATTCAGTACTTTGGATATTTTTTTACTTTAAAATCTCATACATTTTTCTTTTTTTTTTTTTAAAGATTGATCCACTACAGTTGATCTAGACACATAAAAACGAAATGGAGACATTTCAGATTTTTCTTTTGTTTTTCAGGTTTTTACAAAACTAAAAAAAAAACAAAAAAAACACAAAGACATGGTACAACTAGAATGTTCTACAAAACATAGTGTTGTAAGGGACAGAGGATCACGGTCTGATATGTTATGAGGGAGGAATTCATATTTTTAATTCAATTCTCGTCATATGAAACACAACAGATCTAAATCTTCTATAACGTATAAAAAGAGACAAAACTCTCCTTTTCTGTGCCTGTTTAAGTTACTCCACAGAGTATCAGCATGGTGTGATTCAAGAATGTAAATTAAAGTTTGTTATTGCAGTCACAGAGAATGAATAAAGAACTTATAGGCTTGGTTCTGTTAAACACAGCTTCACGTCTGTAACGCACATGTAACGTGCTACGTGATATAACTGTAGTTAAAACAAAAATATTCACTGTAGCGTGTTAAAATACTACATTACCACTAAAAGAAATATATAACTATATGCGTTAACCCGACGACTGTTTGTCAGTCTGTTCAAAAAATAGCAAAGTGTAGTTTTTCTTTTGTATGATTACAATGATTTTGTATGATATAACATCACACTAACACAAAAAATATATATTCATCAACATCTCATGTGTGACACTTTCAAGAGCGCCAAGCAACCACTTATCCCTTATATACCTTTAAGCAAAGTGACTATACTGAGTAGTTACTCCACAATTATGACAATTTACTACTGAGTCCACAATACATTCCTTAATAACAAATCAGGTACACCAGGAAATCTCATGCACATCGTTTAAATTCAAACGTCGACTGCCGAAGACCTCGTTTTAAAGGCTCAGCTCGGCTCCTGCACTGGACAGTAAATAATGACGTTTATGGTTGCTGATGCAGAGAACTGTTCGCCTTACTAGGGTTGAGTTGATAATATCAGGCCTCAGACTGGACCTGTGATACTAAATATAGATGTCAAACAACACTCAGCCACTCCCAAGAAGAACAGGATGAGGTCATGAATGAGGGTGTAGCAGCTCTAGAAGAAGCTAGAAAAGAAGGAAGGATCTTTACGTCACTGAATGTGGCGTCAGCTGTTCTGAAGTCTGTCGTAGATGTATGGAGAAACACTTTATAACAACTCCTGATGAGGAAATATCTCCAGAGAATAAAAAGAACACTGCAGAGAGTAAGTTTACCATCAACCATCAATCATACCAGGTAGATGTGTTTGGTTTTCATGTACAGCTGTCACCACAGTCTGACCTGAAGAGAGAATCATTGACTTCACGACCTTTCCTTCTTTTTTAAGTTCTCACAACAACAATTCAGCTGAACTTTTCTTCTTCTTCTAATGTTTAATATTTCACTCACTGGATTGTCAGACTTCTACCCAACCTTAACCAAATAATGAATAAATGAACTGAACTGTCTGATAATGATTTTGATTGAGAGTTTAGAGGACACAAAGCAGCAGCACTGACACAACTAAATATTCAGAGACATTAACTCAACAACTATTCATCGACCAAAGCCACTAAAGTCAAGAGGTCTGTGGTTTGGATCTGCTGTGTGGAAAAGGTCATTAGATAACCTGTCTTGTGATCTGACACTACATAAATGTTGGCTAGTTGTTAGCTAATTATGTCTAATTTAGTGTAAAGGAACCTAAATTCTCTTTATTCTCTCCTTCAGCAGAACAAGTCTCTCTGATCTTTGCAGCAGTGACATCATGGCGGATGCAGGATCTGGTGAGTCTGGTCAGACTTTATTAGTCTGGATAAACACTTTTTCTCTCACTTTCTACACGTCTCTGTCCTCAGACCATAACCTGTTAAGAACTAGCCTCTATTTTGTGTCTCTGCTTGATAATTAACTGAATATATATCTAGTCAATGAATCATGATAAAGGGAACACTTGAAATATTTGTTCAGATGTGTCAGTATAAGTATATATGTCAGTGGGTGAATTAAGTTGGCACACGGTATAAATGAAAGATTTGTTTTTGAATTTATTTCTCTGAGGAATGATGCAGCTGCAGCTCCAAATCTCTAGCAAACCATCTGAACACTCTGACAACGTTGATGCTTATACAGTGTATCAGAACAATGAAAGGTTTTAGTGCAGAGTACTCAGGCACAATCTCCAAATGTGCCATTTTGCCAGTTTGGTGCATTTTGGCCTCAATCTGGGATATTTATAAATGTTCAGGTACCAAACTTTATGTTTCACTTATATGTTACCATACGTGCTCATAAAGAAGGCCAAAGGGGCTGAACTGGTGAAGTCAAATCTATGAGTCATCTGATTGAACAGCCTCATTTCCAAGGTAGAATTCCAGGTAGAACCTGTTTGTGTTTTCCCGCAGAAGTCTCACTGACATGGTTACAGTAAGTTACAGTGTGGGAGGAGTAAAGTTTACGGGCTTAGAGTTCTGGATGTATTTACACCTTTTCTTTTCTTTTTTAAGTATATATTTTTGGACTTTTGGCTTTATTGATAGATCAGATGAAGATTTGACAGGAAACAGGTTGAGAGGAGGAAGGGGGAGTGACATCCAGCAAAGGGCCCCAGGCCGGGACTTGAACCCAGGGCCGCTGCAGCGAGGACAAAATCTCTGTATATGGGACGCTGCTCTACCAACTGAGCTAAACAGCGTCCCGTAATCACACCTTTTCAACAACTGGCTATAACGTGTCTCAAATCACATTCCAAGGTGGTTTGATTGATCAGATTTCTGTTTTGATTAAACTCATACTTCCTTTTTCAACGATGATGAGTTCATATATGTTATAAGTTATGCCTGCTTCAGTAATAAAGATTAAAAAGCCACAAAACACATTAAAACAAAGTTTTGTGGAGCTACTGGCTGCTGCCATGGCAAAGTATATCCCACTACTGTTTCTGTCATGCATGTTAAGACAATATTCCTTTTCAGTCTAAAGGAATAAGTGGGCTTCATCTGTGTTTTCTGTGTTTTGATAGATCATGATTCAGGTGCCAAGAGGCGCAGCAGGAGCCCTGAACGTGTCCGCCCTAACTGTGAGTCAAGTTGTGAGAACATATTATTATAACAACAAATGCAGTTGCCAGGAACTTCATGAAGTGAAAAACCTGCTTGACAGAAGTGTAAGGTAGTAAAGAACCACTACTAGGGAGAGACAGTAAGATCCTTCCAGCGGCATTGGCAGGTAGTGGCACCACAGTGGCAGTCCGTGGCAATTCCTGGCACCCGCTCGGCAGTTCAGAAATGCAAGAATAAAAAAAATATATGATAATATAAAATATGGGAGAGAGAGAGAGAGAGAGAGAGAAAGAGGCCCCTCCCCTCTCTGCTCCCTCGCTTGACCTGTGCACCTGTTCTGAACTGACACTCACAGCTGCTCGTATGGTCTCGCTAATAGCCGATTCGGGGACGTCAAACTACCACTATTTATTCAAAACCCAAACATGATATCAGCGAAAAAAATTCACCATCAAGTGACAACGTCTTAAAGAACACAGTGATCATTTTTTGTGGTCCTAGTTTCAAAAATGTGGTATTTGGAGTGAGTTAAAAAAGGGGCATTTTCTGCTTTTCTCCGAAATTCCTCATCCCGATTTACATTGGACTGAATGGAGAAATTGAGAGCTACTCTTGTAGGTTAGAGGCAGATAATTCAAAAAACGTAAATCCTACCGATAAAGTAGATACATAGTGAGAAAGAAGACAAGTGTGGCTACAACTTTGGACAATATCACTGTTGTACAGTGACATTTGTGGCTGAGAGCATCATATAAAGAGAACATCTCTGAGAGTTTTTTTGAGTCTCCCCTGCTCTGACGATGACATCACCCACTCTGCTGGCTCGAACATTCCGCCACACACAATCAGTGAAAACTCTGAATTTTTCCCAAATCACTCATGATCATTAAAGGGCCACCGTTCCAAAACTACACATCGTAGGAAAAAAGTTGAAGACACCTCAAATACACAGGACTTCTATGCCTACATTTTAAATTTCAAATTGTGTTTCTGGATGAATGTATGCCAGAGCAGGAGGTGTTTGATAAATGAAGATTTGCGACTTTTTCGACCTCGTCCCATTCATTCTCTATGGGAAATTTTTCGCGACTTACGGGGTCCCCGTAAGTAGCTATATTTCTATAGAGGGGTGAATAGTGGGCTGTGGAGCACAGCTCCACTAATAATTATTGTACAATATGTACAATATTTTACATTCACATTTTCACTATGGAACATATATTATATATTTAGATAATATTTAGAAGTGCAATACAAAGAAATTGTGCAAAACTTTGTACATTAAGTAGAGAAGTAGAGATGCCACGGACATGCCACAGGTTGCCACAGACTGCCAATGCCACTGGGAGGATCTCGGTGCTGCAGCTATTAGGTGTATATATAATTTACCAACGTGTCGGATTTAACAGTGGAATGGGTTACCTAGGCTGTTGTATCTGAGACGTACACAAGTCATAAAGAAAGCTGTCATGACTAGAAAGAAGAGAGCTGCAATATTTAACAACCAACAACATGTCCCAACAACTGGTCCGCTACACAGTAGCAAAACCACAATGATGATTTTCCTGCACAACAAACCGCACATATTTCTGCCATATTCTGAACTGTCCGTGTTTGTTAGTACATACAGAACAGCATGCATTACCCAGCGACGACCATTGTTATCTGCAGATAAAATTTTAAAAAAACACACAAAGGAAAATAAGTAAATATTCTTTTAACTGAGTAGTTTAAATTGTTGTTTTTTGTGTATTTTGTATAGGAGACTGTCATTTTGTTGTAGTTTTTTCCTGACTGGTTTGAAATGTATAAAGTAATCTGCCTTCCTGCATCTCTACCTAATTTTTTTCCAAGCTATTTTGAGTTTAACTCACAATATCATACACATTCTACAAGAAGAAAGAATGATTTACATATTCCTTTCTGTAGGACCTCTGTTGCTAAATTTTCATTTGTCTATCAAGGTGCAGTGCTGTGGAATGATATAAAACATTTTTTAGAATCTAGTTTCTCTATAAATACATTTAAAAACAAGTTCAAACAATACCTACGGACCTAGTCATATCCTTGCATCATTGGGTTTTAATTGAAATGAATCTGCAATTTTATGGATATTTTCTGTCCGTTGTTTATTGTGTTATTCTTTGTTTTTTTTCCTTTTTCCTTTTTCTTTTCTTTCTTTTCTTTTTCTATTGATTGATTTGTTTTAGTGACTTTGTATTGAGGGGGAGGATTTCATATAAGCCCTTTGGGTTTCTTTTCCTCTCCTGCACAATTATTTGTCTTTGTATTATCAAACAGAATTCTTGTTTTATTATTGTGCATATATAATAAATAAATAAATAAATCATGACAGAGATGGGTTTGCCATTTTGAGGGTAAATACACCAAATGGCAAATGTAAGAACTTAAATCACAATTTGTCACAACCTGGCTCAACAGTATGCGACAAAAGAGGGAGACCACACATAGTCTGTAAATAATGCAAAATGTTTTAATTAACCAAAGGAAATAAGCAATATAATTATATAATTATAATATCAGTTGTCAGTATGTATGCAGTGTCGGTGTGTGGGTGTGTGAGTGTAAATGTATGTATGTGGAAACAATATCAAAAAAATAATAATGTCAGTCATTCGGTCAGGGCAGGAGAGAGTGAGAGGATCCTGCAGGTCTAATTTATAGCCACCTGAGCCCAGCCTGCTCAGGTGTGTTGCATCACTGATGGCATAGCTCCTCCCACCAGCCTCCTGAAACAAAGTAAACACACAGCCAAGAGAGGACAGCAGGACCAACCCCAGGGTCATCACAAATTAAGAATCTCGATTCAAACTAAGATCGAAAACTGTGCAACTTAACACCAGTAAGGTCAAGGTGTAATTAGTCTGTAGGAGAGAGATGGTAACTGACAGTTTTTAACAGTATAGAATAATTACACACATCTGAATGATGCCATTGTTTGTGCCTCAGTCAAAGGACAACGGATGAAATAATGTGTATATTTCTGTATCCTGTAGTTAAAGATGAACATCAACCCCGTGAACGCAGATGGAGCAATGAGAATCTGCCGCCTACCAGTGAGTCAAACTCATCTGATTCAGAATTATTCTTGTGTTTAATTAGAATTCACAGTGTCTGGTGGATGATCCCTCTAAGAGTGCAGGAATGATATTAATTTAAATTGTATTAGTGCAACAGATCTGTTACCACATGATATTAGTTGATAGAGTTGTTTCAATGATTTAAGTAATTGTCATTCCAGTGTCTGAGCTGAGGGTGGTTCTGCTGGGGAACAGCTGGTCTCAGATGAGATTAGTGGGGAACTTCATACTGGGAAAGACTGTGTTCACCACCGAGGAAGAGCCACGCAGCTGTAAAGTAAGCTGTGAAGTAAAAGAGAGACACATAGTTCTTATCAACACCCCAGATCTGCTGCATCCCAACATCTCCTCAGAAGAACTGACAGGACATGTAGAGACCTGTGTGAGATTCTCTGCTCCTGGACCTCATGTGTTCCTGCTGGTTCTACAGCCTGAAGACTTCACTTATAAAATCAAATGGAGGCTGCAGTCAATCCTTGAAAACTTCAGTGATCAATCATTTGATCATTCACTGGTTCTGATAGCACCAGTCAGAGTTGGGAGTCCAGGTTCCGTGGAAGGATACATGCAGAATCCACCTTTGAGACACATGATCACAAAGTGTAGATCCAACATATCGTGGCCTGTTGACCATCAACAGTTGTTAGACCAAATGGACAAAGTGGTGCAACAGAGCAGAGAACCTTATGTGACCCATGAATGTTACAAAGATGCAACATCTGATTTACCTGGTGGCCCTCAAGACATGACACAAGGAGATGGACGCCATATAAACTTGGATCATTTCAGGACTGCTGGTAAGTTTGAGAGCTGCTTTCACAATGTGATGAATAGAAGTCATCCCTGATCAGATTTGAACATTCAGTCAGAGTTTTTCAAATGATGGTGTTATCTTTTTCATAGGGCTGAAACAACTGTTGGGCACAGGGCATTCAGTAAAGAATCCAGTCGCCCGCTGTGAGTATGCCTGGAACTGATAATCATGCAATTAGAGGAGACACTGATGTACTGTATTAATACTGATGATTCTGTTTTTCAACAGTGCGAAAAATCTTTTCTACATCACCCACTCCTTCACCTGTGGAAAGCACAAGCAACCAGTGTAAGTAAATTGAGTAAATCTAGAACGTGTAGCATGCAGTGGGCCATAACAGTACTTAGTAACTAGGGGTGGGAAAAATGATCGATTCTTAGATTAATCGCGATTCGGACGTGGATGATTCTGAATCGATTCACAAATGTCAAAAATCGATTTTCTACATGTTAAATGACAACTGTAATGTTGACTGACCGCAAGAGGCGGAACTCAGAAGTGCGGAAGTGCAGCGCCCAGACATTTGACGGCGTGCACACAACAAAAAACATGGGATGTGTCGTGAATGTTTGTACTCCAAAACAACTCGTCTGAGGCATTTGTTTGAGCCGAGCAGCTCGAGAGCAGCGTGGAGACCGCTGTTGGCTGTTAGCTATTGGCTGATAGCTGTTAGCTGTGGCGTTGAGTGCACAGCGTCCAGGTTAACTCGCGACACCTGTAACTAACTATCGGGTTTTTCTGTCATTCCGCCGTGTGTTGAAATGGTTACTTAACAGGGTTCTCCCCAGACAGTGGAACAGCGCCGCTATACTGCTAGCTCAGCACCACTATACTCATTTTCAATGTTAGCTGCTTTATAGCGGGTGTTTGTGGACGGCCGCGGTCTTCTTATAAAAAAAGCGCTCCCCGGCTGACGGTGACGAGCGTCTTGTTCGTCCGTCCGTCCGTTAGCCGGGGGACGGACGGACGGACGGACGCTCGAGCGAGTGTGTAGGGATTTCACCGGAGCTGAATGAAATTTTAGGGGAGCGGAGAACGGTCTGTGAGCGGAGCTGTCTGGTATAACTTTGAGCGATGGAGCGATGGAGCGAAGGAGCGAAAGCTCACGTAAGCGGGGAGCGGAAATTCTCGCCGCTCAGCTCCGCTTAGCTCCGCTTAGCTCCGCTCACATGCTCTGGTGCGCCACTATCCACCTTATTCCTGACTTCGTGAGTTTACCCATGGTTCATAGCGGTAGTCGGTTATGCTCTTCCGGTTGACCTGGCTGACTGTGTTTGGCTGGCTGTGTTTATGCTAACGTAGCTGTCATGCTCGCTCTAAAAAACGGCTTTTAACACAAAGAAAGCGACAAAATGGATAAAAATCGGAGGTGGACACACAGTACGGATGTCTTAAAAAGTCGTGAGGACAGTTCTCACAGTGCCTCACCCGTCAGTTCTCACGGAGTGGGCAGATGACATGAAGCATTAGCCCGACGTTAAGTAACGTTACATCGACAGTTAATTAACTTATATTTTCTGAAGGTGTTGACGCCGGAGAATTACGCAATTACAAAAGCACAGAAGCATACAACTACCTGCACAGTAACACAATCGGGAAAGTACTGTTGAAAAGACACAGCAAATATATATTTCTAAAGGCAGCAGTAACGTTAGCGCCCAGCCATAGCGTCAATCAAGCTGACGTTAAACATACAACGTGGATAATGCTGAAGGAAAGAGGAGTCGTGGAGACAGGCAGCTGCTCGGACATTGTCGGGTTAGAAAAGTTATGCAGTCATGCAGCAGCTATTCTGTGGAGGATATTTATAAACACAAATATTTATATCAGTCTGAAAGCCGCAAGCGACGCTAGTCTCCGTTCCTCCTTCCTCAGCATGACGTTCAGAGCGCAGGGCACGGACATGTTTGTCTAAGTTGCTGATGTACTACACGAGACATTTCTGAAAAAACTTCAATTTTCATGAATTGTTGTGGCAACCAACAACGGCACATGTTGTACCTGAGCTCATTTTAAAAACAATTTAGCCTTTATGACAACGCTAGTTGTTCAGGGCGAGCAAGGCAGCAGTGGTCAGTCATGCAGTTGCAAGGCAACCGGAAACAGAGAACCGCCGGCGGAAGTAGTTATCTGTCATGGCAGGCCCCATAGGCTTCTGAGGAAACAGGCATCATTCCCAGCCGCATACATCGTTATTACGCTGAATCCAAGTCGATGTGAGAACTGTACACGGTCAAACAGCCCACACAGTATGTGGAAATCCGGCCCGAACTCAGCGTGAGGTCAGTCAGCTGTGGCAAAGTGTGAGACGTCCAGATCAACCTGTGATACACCTGTACCGACCGTCGACCAGCTGCTGCTGTATTAATGTACTACATGCAGTGTTGGGCAAGCTACTCGGAAAGTGTAGTGAGCTAAGCTACTAGTTACTCTACATTAAATTAAGCTTCACTACACTGAAGCTACCCCCCAGAGAAATGTAGCAAGCTAAGCTACAGCAAAATGGCAAAAGTAGCTTAACTGCATCGAAGCTATTTTTTTATTGTTATATTGGAACAACTTTTGGTGAGCGCTGGTTCAACAGAAGTGACAAAACTATCAGACAGATAAGCAGGCAAAAATGTTACATTCAATTGTTTATTAAACATTAAGCTGTGCTCTCACTATTATTCAACTATCAATGCACACTTAATTCTAACATCATGGACAGTCATGCACCTTGCTGCCACCGCAATATCCACCTGACTTGCACTAATGCAGCATCCTACACTGTAGCATATTAACATAATTAAACAGTGTATACTCAGCAAATATATTATAGTTGTAGTTTTCTTTAAGGTTCTCTAGTCTGTGTTCAAGTTTCAGCTTTATAATTTATATTTAGTTATTGTATATAATTCAGCCTTCAGTTGTATTGTTAGTGTATTTATAGTATATTTGTTTCTTTTACCTACCTCTCATTGTTTTTGTGTTTGATTTATGTGGCATTTTTATTAGGCCCACGCTGCAGTAGTAGCTATATCTACATACATTTTAAGCTAATAATTGACTAATCACCATACTTTGGTTTTGTAGAAATTGCATTTTTGTTGTACCCTGCTGGTTAAAAATTACAATAGTAATAATTCAGAGTAATGTAAACTGTACAAATGTTTCTCTGTTCCCTTATTTCCCCTCCTCTTACCGCCTATATGTAACGTTACTGTATTTGTTTATTATTCAAGTTTGTCTTTTGCATCCCTCGGGATCAACTCGTCTCCGTCCTCCTCGCCCTCTGTCATCTCTCCATCAAGTAGCGTAACTCACTCAAGCTCACCTGTCTGTATTCGCGTGCAGCAGAGACGCTGTAGGTAAGGATTAGTCCGTAGCCCTTTTTACACAGCCTCTCCGCACTATCTCCGGAGCGGTGGTTCAGCAATTCTCCGCCGATGGTGATTTACACAGAGCGAAGCCTCTCCGCCTTCACATGTGTAATTCACACAGAAAGCCGGCGCTGCGGCTCCTAAAGAGGCGTGACGGTACACATCATGATGATGACGTCGGTGTGTTTCCCCAGGTGTTCCCCGTGTTAATCTAAACCCGCGGACAGTTTATAATCATATGGATGCTGTTATAATGTGTAGTGATCTAGATTCTGACCCACCAAACATCCTGAAAAGTGACGGAGCGAAGTTTTTCGCGCTAAATTACATAATTATACATAATCCCCATCAGTAAACAGGACGCTGTCTGACTCCCTCACTCGCAGGGATGGAGGCTGTTTTCTGGGGGAAAGTTCCCTGAAGTCTCTGTCAGGAGAGCTGATGGTCGTGGTGATTTATTTTCGTCACAAACACTCGGTGAGTTAAAAGTTTTTTGCTGGTGACAGACGCTGTTTTTCGGGCACAAATGTAAGGAAGCGTCGGGAGGACAGGCGGAGGACGGACAGGAGGACAGACGCTTCTGCACGTACAGCTGCGGTATTTTTCTCCCCTCATATAAGTTGCCAGAGACAGTTACAGTTACTACGTTACTTTTGTTCGGTCCTGTAACGTTGCTTTGTGGGACATTTCTCTGTATTTAGTTGAGTGAAGGACCTGTGTAGTTATCAGACTGTCAGACCGACACGCCCTCGCTCCGCGCCTCCGGATTATCCGTTCACACTTGGACAGCTCACCAATAATGCGGCCCTGATACTACCTCCAGAGGCGGATCAGAGCCGCAGCGAAATTTCCCCCCTCTCCGCATCTGAAATTTTCACACAAGGGTGCGGAGAATTGGCGCAGGACCCCTTGCATGCAAACGATTGTGTGAAAGGGGCTCGTGACGTCACGTCATACGGAAGTGCTTCTGTCGGCTCCACATACACGGCCGTGTATGGCGGTGTCGTCACTGACTGATCCTTTCATGTCAGACCGCGGCAGAAAGCTCCGCTGCGCTGAGCTTCAGAGGTGTTCGTGAAAATGTAGCTTGTGTGGACGCTACCGCGCTCCTTGGTCAATAAAAGAGCTAAGCTACTGAAAAGCTATTTCATTCAGAAATTAGCGACGCTACCACCACGCTACTGAGAAATGTAGTTAAACTAGTAACGCCGCTACTTGTAGCGACGCTACTGCCCAACACTGACTACATGTATGCTGCTACAGGAACACTTTTCTTTTCCTTTTGGTTCTTTGCAAAGCTGGATGTTTGCTAGCAAATGTAACCTTCCAGATGACTTGCCACATTTCTTTCATTTGTTTTATTAATTAGATATATTGGAAGTAAATTAAGTATGGATCATTACAAATACTTTGCTTTGAAAGTACAAAGTAGTCACACAGTGAGAAAAAAGTAGGAAGTGATAAGCAAACTCAGATTTAATTTATATATATTTTTTAAATCGTTCATGGAAATGTACGTAAAAAACCTGCTGCATCGAAAATTGATTTAGAATCGAATCGTTGACCTCGAAATCGAAATCGAATCGAATCGTGAGGTGCCAAGAGATTCCCACCCCTATTAGTAACACACTACAGTAATGTGATTACCCAGCCTCCACGCCTGCAGTAGCCATGGCCAGAGGCATTATGTTTTCTGGTTGTCCATCCGTCCCATTCTGAAACAACATCAACATCAACAACAACAACAACAACAGTGCACTCAGTAGAGTTTAGATCTCCTGGTGTGTCTGACTTAACACGTCATATATGTCCAACTTCCATGGAATTACTGGGCTATTATCATTACGCCTCAATCAAACATCTTTGCTTTACTTTTCTATGTGTATGCCACAGCTACCAACTCTCACACACTGAGCATGAGACGAACACAGTTGACACAGATCTCATGCCACACATGCAATTGAGATGTTTTGACTTAAGTTTGTTTGTTTGTTTGTTGGAGCCACAAGCATGCAACAACAAGCATTGCAATGGGCACTTTTGTGAAATAGCCAATCACAATCACTTTGTGGTTGAGCAACTTGCTGAGTATGAATAGAGCAAACCTGCTGATAGCTCATTAATGTTTGGATGTTTTCTTTCAAACCAAATCAGTTTCACAACGGATGAAATAATGTGTGTATTTCTGTATCCTGTAGTTAAAGATGAACATCAACCCCATGAGCGCAGATGGAGCATTTTGAATCCGCCGCCTACCAGTGAGTCAAACTCATCTGAGTCAGACTTATATTTGTTTAATAAGAATTCACATTGTCTGATGGATGAGTGTTTAAATTTGGGACCACTTACCTGTTGCCATCAACCCTAATGTGCTTCACCTCCTTTTTTTTCAGCACCTACAGTTTCAACACCTGCAGTCAAGATTGTACTGATGGGGAAAAGTGAAGACAAGATGACAAAGCTGGGTAACTTCATCCTGCAGAGCCAACATTTTAATTTACCAAAAGATTCCAAACAAGTTGTTGGCGCCTGGAGAGAGTGGAAGGGAAACTATCTAAGTGTAGTAAAAACTCCAGACATGTTCAGTCTGTCTGCGGAAGCAGTTAAAGATGAGATGGTGAAGTGTGTCAATCTGTGTCTCCCTGGACCAAATGTTCTCCTGCTGATAGTAAGGCCCTCTGAATTCACAGAAAAGGACAGAGATACACTGAAGTTCATCCTCAGTTTGTTTGGTCGAGATGCTTTTAAACACTCGATGGTCATCACCACACATGAGTGGAAGGAAAGTAATCCTACTCTGCATCAGCTCCTTGAAGACTGTGGAGGAAGACGCTACAACATGTCTGAAGACAACCACTGGTCATTAATGCAGAAGATTGAGAAGATTGTGCATAAAAACAGAGGAGCCTTCCTCACCTGCAGTGGCAAGACCATCAGACCAGCTGTAAACCTGGTTCTGTGTGGGAGGAGAGGAGCAGTGAAGACGTCAGCAGTGAAGGCCATTTTAGGTCAGACAGTGTTTCCTCCAGTCTCCAACTCATCAGTGTGCATTAAAAACCAGGGAGAGGTGTGTGGACGTTGGGTTACTCTGGTGGATCTGCCTGCTTTTTGTGGAAAACCTCAGGAGGAGGTGATAAAGGAATCACTCAGGTGTGTCTCCATGTGTCACCCTGAGGGCGTCCACGCCTTCATCCTGGTCCTACCTGTGGGTTTTCTCACAGATGAAGACAAGTTAGAGTTTAAGACCATCCAGGACACATTCAGCTGTCGAGTCAATGACTTCACCATGATTCTGTTCACTGTGGACTCAGATCCTAAAGTTCCAGCTGTTGTTGACTTTGTTAGGAAGAACAAAGACATTCAGGAGCTCCGTCAGAGCTGTGGAGGAAGATACTTTGTTCTCAACATCAACGACAAGCAGCAGATCCCAGAGCTGCTGAACATCGTGGAAAGAAATAAACCGTCCTGCTACACAACTGCAACATTAGCACATGCACAAAGGGATAAGCTCATAGATCAATTGCAATGTATCAACAAGCAGCAAGCTGAACTTGAGAGTCTGAGAAAGAAAAACAAGATCACTTGTAAGTTCTTTGAATTTAAATGTGTTTTTTTCTGTGTTCTAAAGCATTTGTACTTTCTAGGCTTGATGCTACATCTTAGCAACTGTGAATATTTAGAATAACTCCAGGTCTTATTGTTTTGCAGCTGATGAGGAACAGAGTCCAGAGTGTCTCAGGATCGTGCTGATCGGGAAGACTGGCAGCGGAAAAAGTGCTTCAGGAAACACCATTCTAGGAAGAAGAGCGTTTAAAGCTGAATCAAGCCAATCATCAGTTACCAAACATTGTCAGAAAGAACGAAGTAAAGTGAACGGTCATCCTGTCTATGTGGTCGACACTCCCGGTCTGTTCGACACAACTTTGAACCATGAAGAGGTCAATAAGGAGATGGTGAAATGCATCAGTCTTCTGGCTCCAGGACCTCACGTGTTCCTGTTGGTGGTATCAATTGGCAGATTTACACATGAGGAGAAGGAGACATTAAAACGTATCCAGGAAGGATTTGGGAAGAATTCTGAAAGGTTCACCATCATTCTGCTCACTGGAGGAGATATACTAGAACGTGAGGATCTGTCCATTGAAGAGTACATTGACAAGAAATGTGACGATTCATTTAAGAATCTGCTCCGGGACTGTGGAGGAAGATATCACGTGTTCAATAACTGGGATGAAAACAACCGCAAGCAGGTCAATGAGCTGATAACCAAGATTAACACCATGGTGGAAGAAAATGGAGGCAGCTGCTACACTAATGAGATGCTGCAGGAGGCCGAGGCAGCGATACAGAAAGAGATGGAGAAGATCCTGAAGGAGAAAGAAGAAGAGATGAAGAGAGAGAGGGAGGAGCTTCAAAGAAAACATGAGGAGGAAATGAATGAAATGAAAAGAAGACTAGAAGAACAGAAAGCACAAATTGAAGAGGAGAGAAAGGTGAGAGAAAAACAACTTGAAGAGAAGGAGAAAAGCATCGAGAAAGAACGTGAAGAGAGAAGGAAAGAACGGGAAATCAGAGAAGAAGAGAACAGGAAGAGAAAACAAGAGGAAGAGAGTCAGAAACAGGAGTGGAAACAGAGAGTTGAAGCTTTGGAGCAAAGAATAAAATCAGAGGCAGAATCAAAGGAAAACATTTACAAAAGACTGGAGGAGAGCAGAGAAGAGATGAGAAAAGATCGAGAGAACGAGGAAAGAAAACAGAAAGAATGGTGGGAAAAACGATATCGAGGAGATGAACAGAGACGACAGGAGGAACAAGAAAGACTCAGAAAGCTTCAAGAAGAATACGAACAAATAAGAGAAAATGATGAAAAGAAGAGAAAGGAAGAGGATCAACTCAGAAGAGAACAAGAGGAAAAAGAGAAGAAACACATTGTGGAAGAAGAGCGAGCAAGAATTGAAGAGGAGAGAAAAGTGAGAGAAAAACAACTTGAGGAAATGAAGGAAAAGATTAAGAGGGAGCATGAGGAGAGAAAGAAAGAACAGGAAATGAGGGATGCAGCAGACAGGAAGAGAAAAGAAGAGGAAGAAAGTCAGAAACAGGAGTGGAAACACAGAGTTAAAGCTTTGGAGCAAGAAATAAAATCAGAATCAGAATCAAAGGAAAACATTTACAAAAAACTGGAGCAGAGCAAGGAAGAGATGAGAAAAGATCGAGAGAACTGGGAGAGAAAACAGAAAGAATGGTGGGAAAAACGAGATGAAGAAGATGAACAGAGACGAGAGGAGGAACAAGCAAAACTGAAAAAGCTTCAAGACGAATACGAACAAATAAGAGAAAATGATGAAAAGAAGAGAAAGGAAGAGGATCAACTCAGAAGAGAACAAGAGGATAAAGAGAAGAAACACATGGTGGAGACCTACGAGAAGGAAATGGAGAATCTTAAGAAGACGTATGAAGAAGAAGCCAGAAAGAAAGCAGAAGAGTTGAATGAATTCCAAAAGAGATACACAGAGGATATTTCAGACAAGGAGAGACAGCATGAGGAACAATACGACATGTTACAGGCACTTTCAGACCGCAATAAAAATTTGAGGAATCACATTTCTGACCTGGTGAAATGTGTGGCCAAGAAGAGAGGGAATCTGGATAAAGTCAGGGCCTTACTGAATGAACATCAAGAGGAAATGAGCAAGGAGAAGGATGAGGAGGAAAAGAAAAAGCTGCAGCAAAAGCATGAAAATGAAATAAGTGACTTACTACAGAAACTTTTGAAACAAGCCAACAAACAAATCTGTTCGATTTTATGAGGAGATTTGTTTCCATGTGAACATCACGACAACTCTGCAGACTCTTCAGATGAGTTTCTTTTTATCTCGTTTCATTCAGTTTCAATAACTGTGGATTACACTGTCATGTTTACCAGAGACACAAAAAATACTTACACTATTTCTGGCTGTTGGTTTTCATTGTCAAGAAAGGTGAAATCAGTTTAAACCTGTTTAGATGTGTCATTTTTAGCCGTCACAGTAACATTTGGTGTAACTTGGTCCAACCTTGTGAGTTTTCTACCGTGAAGTTATTGTAAACAAGCTTTGTGATTTGTTCTATACAATATTAACCTGCAGGTAACCATAGCAACAGAACTGATGCTTCAGGCTTTTTTAGCAGTGAAGAGCAGCATCATTTTTCTTTCTTTTTTTTTTAAATGTCAGATTTGTTAAAATACTCACACAGTTTTTGTACCAGACTGTGATGTTGATGTCAAGGTGCAGAAACAAACTTGTACTGAAGTCAAACTTTGTTACCATGGCATCGCGCAGCAGTGCAGTGGCTTCTCTAGCTCCCGGAGCTAATATTGTAAATGTTATTGTTAATGTTGTCACAGTAGGAAAAAAACCTTACCTGCAGCAAGGCTAGGCTTTTGGAGCTAAATACCAACCAGCCAGCTACATCGGAACTTAAAGCGCAACTCGGCAGATTACAGCTACTAAGTGCATCGGAGTGGAGCTACAGACTTCGCCGCTTCAGGGAGAAGCGGAGGCAATGTTCGAGGAAACAGAAGAGGGGCAAGAGAGCCGGGGTACTAGCCAAGCTTAAGGCCAGTGCCAGCAGACCTGCCATCCCATCACTTTTTCTATCCAACGTGCGTGCGCTGGGCAACAAGATGGACTTATTAAGGCTGAGACTACGCCAAAAGGAAATGAAGGACTGTTGCGTAACTGTGTTGACAGAGACCTGGCTTAGCAACGGCATGCCAGACTCTGCTTTCCAACTTGATGACCGGATGTTCTTCCGCTCGGATCGCGATCAGCTGTCAGGAAAAACAAAAGGAGGAGGAGTCTGCATCTACGTGAACGAAAGTTGATGCACAAAGTGTTTGCTGGTCGGAAGACATTGCTCTGAGGCAGTGGAGTATTTGATTATCAAATGCCGGCCACACTACCTGCTGCGCGAATTAACAGCCGTTGTCATAGCTGCAGTATACATTCCTCCAGACGCTAATGCCAATGCTGCCCTGAACGAGCTACATGAAGCTATCAGCTCGCTCCAAAACAAACACCCAGAGGCTCTGTATGTGGCTGCAGGCGACTGCAACCATGTGTACTTGCAAGTCACTCTCCCCACGTTTCATCAGCATGTCACTATTGCCACCAGAGGTGACAATACACTCGACAAAGTGTATACTAACAGACCAGAGATGTACAGACTTGCAGCTACAGAGGGCAATACAGTAAACTTGAAGGAATACTCAGAATCAGTCCTGGCCTACAGTGCGAAGTGTGTGGAGGATGTCACCACTACCAAAACCATCACTATCTCTCCTAACCAGAAGCAATGGCTAAATGCGGAAGTGCACCGTCTTCTGAGAATAAGGGATGCTGCTTTTAAAGCAGGAGATGCAGAGGTACTCGGAGCCGCTTGATGGAGCCTTACAGTGGGAGTCAAGAGAGCAAAGTCCATCTATGCTCAAAAAATACAGGGTCATTTCTTATATGACCCACGCAGCATGTGGAAGGGCATTAAGAGCATCACAGACTACAACAGGAAGAGTGCAGAATGCTCTTCTGATCCATCACTACCTGATGCTCTCAACATCTTTTATGCTCGTTTCGAGTCTTCAAACACCAGTACCATCGCCAGGTTCAAAATCTCACCTGATGACTCTACTCTCAGTATAACATCAGCTGCAGAAAATAAACCTCCGAAAAGCTGTAGGCCTTGATGGAGTTCCAGGCAGGATCCTCAAGGACTGTGCACACCAGCTCTCATCAGTCATGGCAGACATGTTTTAACCTCTCACTGTCTCAGGCCACCATTCTAACATGCCTCAAGACATCTACCATTGTCCCTGTGCCAAAGGCCTCCACAGTGTCTTGTCTCAGTGACTATCGTCCAATCGCTCTCACCCCTATTGTGATGAAATGTTTTGAGAGGCTGGTTATGGCTAACATTAAAAAGTCCATCAATATAACAATTGACTCCCACCAGTACGCTTACAGGCCAAACCACTCCGCAGCTGACGCCATCGCTGCCTTAATACACTCATCCATCACACACCTGGAGAAGAAGAACTCGTATGTGAGGCTGCTGTTCTTGGATTTCACCTCTGCCTTCAACACCATCATACCGCAGACACTGGTGAATAAACTGTCAACTCTCGGACTAGCCCCATCACTCTGCAACTGGGTTCTGGAATTCCTGACAAATAGACCCCAGTCTGTACGGATTATCCTCCACCATCATCCTCAACACAGGCTCCCCCCAGGGCTGCGTCCTCGGCCCACTGCTCTACACCCTGCTCCCTCATGACTGCAGAGCACACAGTTACAGTAACCTCATAGTTAAGTTTGCAGTGATATAGCTGTCGTGGGGCTTATCACCAACGGAGATGAGTCAGCATACAGGCAGGTAGATAGACTGGGACTGTGGTGCAGGGAGAACAACCTTACTCTCAACAACAGCAAAACAAAAGAGATGATAGTGGACTTCCGAAAGAACAGCACTGCCGCTCCTCCTCCTCTTCACATCAACGGCACAGCTGTGGAGGTTGTCCCCAGCATTAAGTACCTTGGTGTACACCTCTCCAACACGCTCACCTGGCGTGAAAACACTATGAGCCTTGTCAAAAAGGCTCATCAGCGCCTGTATTTTCTGGGGAAGTTGAGGGGGCAGGACTGAACTCAAACATCCTCAGCTCCTTCTACAGATGTGTGGTGGAGAGTGTACTGACCTCCTGCATCCCAGTCTGGTACTGCATCTGCACCAAGGCAGAGAACAAGGCACTGCAGAGGGTAGTAAAGTCTGCGCAAAAGACCACCGGATGCAGCTTTCCACCCCTCTCAAACATCTACATCAGCCGTTGCACTGACAGAGCTACCTACATCATGCGAGACCCCAGCCACCCTGCACATGGACTGTTTTGCCCCCTCCCCTCAGGCAGGAGACTGCACAGCATCCGGTCGAGATCCACCAGGATGAAAAATAGCTTCTTCCCAGGTGCTGTCAGGCTGCTAAACAGCTCAACAATGCTGCACCCCTGACTGCCACATGGCTTAAATGTCCATTCCCTTATTGGCACTTTATGAGGTTGCACTTAAGTTATTGGCAATGAATAAATCTTTAGTCTTTCTCTAAATGTTTTAGTTTTTCCTACTGATTTGTTTTATATTGTTTACATTTATACATAATTATATGCTCATATTTTATTTTATTTTATTTTAGTAGCATATTTTTTTCACATATTGTAACTTGGCTAGGGGACCTGAGCACTGTCCGGTTTTTTCCATGTTCATTGGTGAAGAAATGACAATAAAATGAGTCTGAGGTCTGAAACTAACCGACTGTTTTATTTCAGTTGAAGATATTTTACAACTAAAGCGAATGAGGGCAGCTGGATCATATGTGACTCATGCTGTCCCAGAAACATGCAGCGTGTCTAGATCTAGAACAGGTTTTTAAACAGGTTCAACATGCTCAAGTCATGCTGAAGGAGAACCACAGGTTTATTTTAGACCTGTGCTTGTGTATCTGCTGCACTCCTCTGGTTCCATGATGCATGTTATTCCTCATCTCCCTCCAGACTTGAACATTTTACATGAGACTTATTATCTTGATTTGGGATTAATAAGTGCTATAATTTCCTTTTCTTCACACAGCAGATGTTGTGTGAGTTCAGTTTGTCCTTTAAGATTAGTTGTTTTTTGAAAATGACAGAGGCCTCCTACATACCTCTCCAACCCTCTTGTTAATATTTTATTTGTTTTATTTTATGTCTGATCATAAAAATACGATCAAGTCATAATGTTGTCAAATTTCTATTTAAAGTTTAAAAAAAAAAAATCTTCCAACCTGCTGTGAGGATTAAAAAACAAAATGAACAAAATAAAATCTGTTCATATTGAATCTACAAGTTCAGACATTTTTTATTTTAGATATTCTGCTGAAAGGCAAATAAATAAAAAAAATAATCTATATGATGGAGAACATCACATGACTAAAGAATTTACAATGTGAAGCTAAACTTTGAGGCTGATGATTGACCTGAATTATAATTGAGTCTGGATTGCTAAACTAATGGATGATACAGTTTTTACCACTATAACATTTGCCAAATTAACAAGATGGTTCAAATAGTTAAGAAAGTGTTGTAGACAGCGTTTCACAAAGTTTATTCAGATGCTTTTAATGCAACAAGTCTCATAATTGAGCGTTTTCGAAGGGAGTCTGGTGACTGTCTTATTCTTCCTCCGAAGAAGCAGCTTATGTAAGTTGCTGTATTTGTAAAAATGACACGCTTACAGTGAATTTGTTGTATTCTGTAATAATTTTGGTGTCAATGGTAAAATCTGTATATATGTATATATGTATACATACATAAAACTTTTTTTTTCTTACACACATATATACACACACACTTGCACATTTAAGAGAAGTGTGCACATATGTTTTGGTACTCTTGTACGACTTTGCCAAGTCAAAACATTAGCGTATTTTCTTTGGCTAAGCTAATGTTAGCCAGGACCATCGAGTCCATCGGTTAAACAGCCTTCACAACACATGACACTCTAATTCTTCGATGCATAGCATTTGTAATATATATTATAGCATGAATTACATCTTAGACACCATACCACACTTGTTGGATGGTAATGAAAAGACTTTCTGTTACTGTTCTCTCACTCTCTGTTCATAATCCACTAATCGGTATGGACGCCGAATGAGCAATACATTACACGAAGAAGAAACTTCTGCTTGGGACTTCCGGCAAGGATAGGATATAATGGCGGTGCCCTTGTCAGCCATCTTGACTGCAGATGGATGCCTCTCACTTTCTTGACTTAAAAAATTATATTTTAAATGGACAAACACCATATGTGTGATTCATGACACAACTCAAACGGGATTCAAATATGTATATATATATATATATATATATATATATATATATATATATATATATATAATTTTTATTTTTTTTAATTAACGTTCAATGGGGCAAAACCCGAAGTGGCGTACTTAAGCGCTCTATAACTACTTATTTTCAAAGTCTTATATTTCATTAGTTTTACTACAAACTGCGCCTTTCTTGACTCTAAAAAATATATTTTAAATTCATATACATCATATGAGTGATTCATGTCACAACTCAAACGGGATTTAAAAAATTGAATAAAAGTCATCATATCTAACATCCCACTGTTTATCAGTGATGATGTGTTGTTTAGGGAACTGTCAAGGCACGGGAACTTAGTTTTCCCCATCAGGAAGCTGCCTGTTGAACAGATGGCAGGTTCACATGAGTCTGGTGTTTAACCTGAAGGCAGATGACTTTGCACATATTGTGTTTGAGACTCTGAAGGGGACAAAAAAGACACAGCATAAAATTGTGCAAAAAGAACGCATTGGTCTGTAGGAGACAATACCTTGATAGTAATGTGATAATTAATGACTGGTAATTAATTATACTTTATACGTTATACGTCAAGGTCTCCGGGTGGCACACTGTCGTAATCAGAGTTGGTGTCTGTTTCTAACATGTGTCTAAGATCTAATCGCTTGATAAAGCTATATGTATTTGAATGGAAACAATACTAATGCTACTAACTTTTTTTATAAGGAGGTACCTTCTTCTTTTAATAACAGGGTCGATGTCTGAACTAAACTATCAGTGGCTAGCCATAAAACTACTACTGGGTGTCTAATGCGTAACATATTACTCATTAACCTGCTGACCTTGTGTGTAAGCATAGTCAACAGAGACTGCAGAGAGGAGAAAGTGTATCGACGAATCGTCTTATTGAGGTTTTGCTGTTGGAATTAACCATTAGAATTATGCCCTCAACCGTCGGTAGCTTTTCTTGTTGTTGGTAGATTTGTTCTCTATGTCTGGTATTTCCAGCCTGTGATTCGTTCGCTTGACGATTTGCGGTAGTTAGAATAACTGCATTTTGCTGTTGAGGGTCCTAGGTTGAAGATAGTTTCAACAGCAGCTGTTGCTGTCAGAAGTCCTGCAAGAAAACGTTTGGGTCTTTGCCTAAAAACAGTAGTGACAATGAATCTCTGCAACTGCTGCAACATGTGAGTGGTGTCTGCCTCACTTCAGACAAGGAGTAATTGTTTTAGACTAACCCCCACTTTGAATAGAATTATTTGAATGATACAAACAACTGTATTTGATTAGATTGGCTGAGTCACTCGGTTAATTTGTGGAAGTTGGATTCTAAATTCCTTTTACAAGGACACAAGTAGTGAATTTTGATGGAGAAATTTTCCTACTTGTGATAGACACTTGTTGGTGCCTTTTAAGGTTTTATCCTTATTTATGACCCAACAGGGATGTTGAAGTCCCCGTCAATTCCCATGGGGGTTTGGTATGGTGTTTCCCTAAAGCTGTAATTTCGAGACTCACGCCTATCAGGTCTCCTTCTGTCATAATTACGGCTGTTTTTCCATTGGTTAAAGGGACGCCAAGTTTGATTAGAGTCAGAAAGGCGGCGGTTCGCTCCATCTCGTAGATTCTCTTTATCGAACCAAGACTTTTGTGAATACCCCTGACCTGTATTAGACAGAGATTTTCCTCGCTCTGTTGGAGGTTGGTCAGGTTCAGGCGTGGATGTGTCAGACTCACGTGGTTCGGTACCTGGATCTCCTTCCAAATCCAGCGAAGGAGTTTTGAAGGAAACACTCAAGACATTTGTTTCGGTGGACTTGCCCATGGTTTGTCTTTGTTTGGTAAAGCATTTTGTAGCCATCTCACGTAGTTGTCGGCTATTGAGGGTTTCTGGACATGCCATGACACCAAGGTGGTGGCTAGTTGTGGGATGGAGGTTTTGTACGAACAGTGACTTAAAATCATCTCTGTTTTGTTTTTGGGCCCAAAATAGGCTTCGTGGAGCCTCTCATAGTACTCTTGAGGGGATTCTTGTCTTCCCTGTTTGACAGACAAAGCAGCGGTAAGGCCTGTTTTTACTGTATAACTCTTAAACTCATCTATCAGAGCCTTCCTGAGGACTTCATAGTTGTTTCTGACGCTGTCGGTTTGTCGGTCGATGAATGTATTGACTTTCTGACTAGAGGTCCCTCTAATTAAGTAAAGTCTGTCGTCAATGGTAGCACCAGGGAATCTTCTCAGATAGAACTCAATGTCTTTTAGGTATGCTTTGGTATCGTTTTTACCGCCTGGTTTGGGTTCATAATGGGTCATGTTTCGAGCGATTTTGTCTAGGTCCCTGTTGGAAGGGGGAAGAGAGTGGTACACTCTTGAGGAAGAGAGCGGCTGAGGGGAGGAAGACCTTTTAGCTCAGTCACCCAGATCCCCGTTGGTCCGAATGCGAGCATCGGGATTGGTTGGTGACATAGCTCCTGTCGGAGATAGATCTAATTGAGCGCTCACGTGAATCCTGCTCTCCTTGCCTTCTTGACGAGCATGGTCTCGCACAGGTGCTTTTGTAAATGAGTTATACTCAAGGGAGTGTTCTAGTTCCCTTTTCACCTTATCAAGCTCTCTCTCTGTCTCTCTTTGCTCGCGCTGGAGATCACTGAGTTGGTCTCTCGTTTGTTTTAGCTCTTCGTGTGCATCATGGGGAAATTGTCTTTCGTTTTCTCGAGCTCTCTCCCAGACTTGAAACTTAAGCTTTAGGTCCTGAATTTGTGCTGTTGCACTTTCAAGGTCGTAACTAGCGCGGTTAGCACGTCGGGTCACTTCTTTGAGTTCATACTCTGTTTTATCGAACTCTACTCCTTGAGCGCTGAGGACTTGTTTCAGATCTCTGTATTCGTCCCTCTTGTGTTCTTAGTTGGGATGCAGCTTGGTCAATACGGCTGTTTCCCTTATCTAGGGACTCTTTTGTCTCTTTTAAGGACTCTTCTGTTTCAGTTAAGGATTCATTTGCTTTAGTTAAGGATTCCTTTGTTTCAGCTAAGATTTCTTGTGTCTCAGACTTGGGTCTCTTCATATCTTCACATTGCTTTTTAAGGGCTCTGTTCTTAGTTTTCTGGGCTTCTGCTCCGGCTTAAGTCTGCTGTAGCAGCTGGTCGCTGTGTTTCTTTTGTGCAGACATCAAGATGAGCAAGCTCCCTAACATTTTCTCTCTGCTTTTTCCTTTGTGCTCTTCCGTTAGGACCTGACATACGAGTGCATCCATCATCCCTGGTAATTTCCTAGGGTCGGTCTTGCGGACCATGTCTGCATAATTTGGTAGTAGTTCTGTAGTGAGTTCTAATACTGCTGCTTCTAAGCTATCAAAAGTACCCGCTGGGCTCACGGCTTCGGGGTCTTTGCAGTCTTTGCAGTCTTTGCAGTCTTTGCGGTTTGCCATGGTTTTAGCTTTGGCTTTCAACAACACTAAAAGGAACTTTAAAATTCAAATTCAAAACAAAAATATTAATTAAAATTATTTTATTCAGATTTCAATTCAATTTTATGTACTTTGTTTATTTTATTTATCTAGTATGAGCCTTTAGTTTGAATTGTTTTTAATTACAAGTGGAGTTTGTTTGGTTAATTAATTTGAGGTTTGATTTAAAACAGCAAGTGTTTGGATTTTAAAGAACCTGAAAGCTAATGTTTTAACACAAAAGCTAAAATATTTGAACTAATTGTGAAGCTACTTGGATGCTAATTAACAGTTTAATTGTTTGACTTGCGTATGCAAAGCATATATCAAATTCAAATCGCAAATAATTTTGAAAGGAAATTAAATTTTTTATTAAATTTGGATTAAAATGATTGAATATGTAATTTACAATTTAATTATTTGATTTACCTGCGTAAGGGGACCTATCAATTTACTATGTTATGTTTTGCAGTATTACAAGATGTATTATTATAGTTTGACAAATTAATGTTTGGGAATTAGGCCAATTAAAGCTGAAAAGATCACAATTTTATTAACCAAGTCAATCCTCAAAGCAGGTTGTTTTTACAGGCATTTGCTGTTAACACAGTCAACTAGTAGGGATAATGTAATGAATTTGTTTCAGTGGAGTCAAGCACAGGGAGAGTTATTCACAAATTTAGATATCTTACTATAGTTTCAACAGCAGATGTGTTATTTTCATAATTTGGGACGCAACAGCAGAGGGAGCTATTTCTTTTAATTGGATGTTTTAACCAAGACTGAGCGACAGGGGGCGCTTATCATTCATTCTTGACCGAGTTGAGCAACAATAGAAGAAGTCAGGGCGGGACTTTTAGCTCCACCCACTGATACACCCCCCTGGGAATGCGGAGGTTCAACTCAGTGTGGCCTAGTCTCTGAAGAGGTCACTTCCTAAGGCTTATACAAGTTTGCAGCAGCAGCGGCAGAGTTACACTTTTTGGCGGCCTTTGACGCGGCGGCCATAAAGGCTTGCTATTCACAAGCGGTTTTCTAACACTTCAGGAAACCTTTTAAACAGCAAACAGTATTTCATTCATTTACTGGTATTTTCGCAATATGGGCTGATGAGAGGGTCTTCTTGCCTCTTCAATACAGCCAAAATACACTGTCTTTCTGACAGGAATGTTGCCACAGCAACAAATCTTGATACTATCAGGAGTATCTTCAAAAAACCTCTGACTGCTTTCACAGCTGTGGCCCTCCTTAGGTAGCTAAGCTAATTAAGGCTCACGTGAAGGTCCAGGCAAATTAAATATCTGTTGGAGCATCGCAACGGATATTAATTCAATCCCGGGAATTAGTCAGACCTGGTACAACGCAGGATCTGAACAAACAATAACGCACGGTGACTTTAAACGGCCTTTCAACTCACAGATCTGGTTACAACGCAGAATCTGGTTAATTCCAACATGCAGCGATGTTGGAGAGCTCTTAATAATTCATGAATAACTCAGCATTTATGCATATTAATTTCGTTTTGAACAATGCAATCGCGGCTCTGCGGAGTTTATGCTCACACACAATTCGGGTTATATATGCAGTTAAGAATGTGAAGTTAAGTATCGTATTAATTCCTCAGTGGACAGCCAAATGGCATTAAAACAGCATGGGTTTTGATTATTTTAACCAATGTTTTATCTGTGCACATTCACTTGATGCGGGGAAGCGTGGTTTTATGTGGCCTCACATGGGGCACCATATAAATATGTAGGCGACAAATACCTTGATAGCAATGTGATAATTACTGACTGGTAATTAATTATACTTAACACTTTATACGTTATACGGGGCACCACCCCACCCTACCCAAGTTGGCTTGGACAGTTAGAGTATCAATTTAATCAAATTCCAAATTATATATATACGAAGCTTTCACAAACACCAACTCTGATTTCATTCACGTGTGACTCTTGTCATGTGTGTTTTCAGCCTACTTTATTGAAGGAGAGATTTCCCAAAATCCGGCTTCTCTGGGTCGACTCCTTCTCGGCCTGGAAGCAGATGTAGAGGTAGCCCAGCCACTGGATGATGACAAGGCGGCTTCCCTGATGACGTCGTTTTACCGGAACAACGGGGATTCCATCTGAGTGCTCCGGGGCCCGTTAGTTTAAGAACCGCTGTGGAGTGCTGCCTTCTCGGGTCGAACTTCCTCTGCCCAGCAAAGTGTCTCGCTTGAGATCGTTGGGGGCACAGTTGACTGACAATTGTTCTGTTGGCTGCAGGCTATGTTTCTTCACGGCTTCTTAAGCAGCTGAACTGCACCGACTTTGTGATGGTTTAGTTATTGACAGAGTCTCGGTAGAATTGGTGATTACGGAGCTCCGAATATATATTAACTTGACTTCTTGCTAGAAAATAACTGGGAAAGAAATGCCAGCCGGACGAACTTTACCTATTACTAAGTACAAGAAAACAAAAATGAATTATTTGGCTTGAATACGATACGTTAACGATTTGTAATAATAAATAAAAGAACATCGATTTCATTATTGCTTAGATTTCAAAGAAAGACCTTTTCAAAATAAAGGCACGTCACTTGAGGAGGAGCCGTATAAATGTTTCAAATCTCCGGGGATTACAAAGTCTCGGAGCCTCAAAAATAAGCAAAGTACGAAACTCAATGTTGAAAAATAAAAAGTTACGCGTAAAAAGAAATGGAGCGAAGTTTAAAAAGAAGAAGAAGAGAGCAGACTAAGAGAGTGATGGGACATGATGTGTCTCTTTTTAAGGCTGAGGAGAGGGCGGCTCCGAGGAGGCTCGGTCACGTTGTTTCCTCCAGGCCATATGTTCACTGATCAAATCACGGACTTATTAGGCCTACTTGTTGCCGAATTAAACTATGCTTCTGAGAGTTTTAAGATCGCGATTGACTGTTCACCTGAATCCACCATGAGTTTTCACATAAAACATTTGGGTACATGAACAAAAGGAAATAAACGGAATTGCTTATTAGGCAAAAGGAATTATCAGTTATAATACATGCAACACACAGATACATAACCTCTGCCAGCATTGATGGCTCAAACCTGTTTCACATAGTGCTGACTTATACTTCAGAAAATATGTTGGAGGTAAAAGAAAGTATAGATAAACCTCAATTGTGGATTACATTACTTAAGAAAGTCCTCTGGGAACTAAACCAAAACTTACCAGGAGGTGGCACTGTGGCTACACCAGACACTCAGATGTTAGAATCAAAAATTTGTAACTTGGGTAAGGATTACATCAGGAAGATAAATTACATACAAAATGTAGATCTCGTCCTGCTGTGGAAGAATATATTGTTTAATAAAGGATCTTGGCATCTTTCTTGGATTAGGAAAAGGATCAAGACACTCTCTCCACTTCTCTTGTTAGTATGGAAATGTTTATGGTTCTCTTTTATGACTATTGATTTCATGGTAGCATGGGACAGTCCGGATGATGGTGGATATCCTTAACACACAGCTCTTGTTCTCGGACAGGAAGTTGGGTGAAGGAATATTAAGTCCACAGACATGCTTTTGTTTGCAAGCCATAGTTATAATATAATAGGTAATTGAAGGGAGTCCGTTGGTTCCACTCGTGGACTGTGAAAGGAGTCTCTACCCGCAAGCAACATGTCACATGGTGTCTTCTAACTAGCAGGGAAAAGGGGAAAAAGGGACCAGGTCATGAAAAGGTGGCAGGGAATTAGGTGATAGGTGAAATGGACACAGACATGCAGATCGCATCTCCTTGTTATGGCATAAGCGACGAGGGCAAGTCTTTATATTTTATTCCAGATGTATTGAGTGATAATGTGAGCAGCAACATTTTATTCGTACATGCCACACTTGGTTGTGATACAACATCCAGAGTGTTTGGAGTTGGGAAAGCGGTATCTCTGCGTCTGTTCCAAGAAAGTAGCACATTCAGAATACAGGCCAGAATTTTCCGGAAACAATCTGCTACTAAAGAGGAAATTGCTGCTGCAAACATGGATTGAACTTTTTTGTTGTTGCCACAGAGTCAAATCTATAAGTGTTAAGGCCTACCACCTATTTTGTATATCAAAGTGACCACTGGGCCTTCAATATCAATGACTTGTCTGTTAATAGTGGTTTCCTCTGAAAAATTGATTCCTTTTCAATATAATCTTTAAAGGGCGTTTTCTCAACATTAGGTTTTCGTACACTGTGGAGGAGAAATCTCCACTTCAGTAACACCTACAAAAACTATTCTTTACAGATTTCTTCCGATCTATATTTTGTATTTGATTAGGGAGGAGTTCTGTTGATATATTTTCAATAGCCTGATATTTTCTACATTTTATACCAAAAACATGGTAAAAATAGATTTTTTTGATGACTCTAAATAGTATTTTTTAATGTATGGGATGATAGAGAAACATAGACACAGTCCCTTCTCTAATTTTGTCTTTTTGTATTGTGTCAACAAAATGACACAATAATTTTTAGTCTGGCTTCATCCGATTTTCAAATTTTGTGTTTTGTAATATATGCAAATTATGGTACATTTTATGAAGAAATACCTAATTTGCACATATAAACACAAAATCTGAAAAACTTACATTGCAATACATTTTTTCTTTGGTATGGTGTCAATAATCAACGGTAAAAGTTTCATAGTGATGGCTATTGAAAATGTTCCCCTTTTTTACTCAATTTACTTTGAGTGTTGGGCACAACTTTGGCATTTAATCTCGAAAAAAAAATATGTTCCACTCCATCTACGGTGGTAGACTTTTAGTATATGATTCTGGAGGGTATTAGGACCAATAAAAACTATGAGACATTTCTTTTGCAAATGTTTTGTTTTTTTAGCTAGATTGACTGACCTATTTACTATCAAGTAGACTTGGGAAATATATTTAAACTGTTCTTGATGAAATTAACTCAAACATAAACATCCTCAATATGCAGCAATAAAAGGCAGTGAGAGGTGTGGAAGTCCTTGAAATTTTATAAATAGGGGAATGGCGCCATCTTGCTGAGGAGGGTACTACTGCAGAGTTCCTTGACAAATTCCACTGTCTCCTTACCTGTAAACAATTGCTGTGGCTCAATTCAGTATAAAAATCCAGGAAGTTGACTTACCTTTCACTTTGAACTTTGATTTTCTCTCTCGCTGATGGCGCAGCAGAAAGTTCCGACGGTGAGTAAACAACTCTAACAGAATCTAACAGAACCTAGTTAATGAAATGGACCTTAATATATGCAGCATATCGGTACCAGCGCAGGTTCAGTTCAGGTGATTGTTGTCAGTAACTTCACGCAGCGAGTTTTGTTCGTGGTGATTCCGCCATTTTCGACGATCTACGCCTCAGAAAAAGCAGGAAGAAGAGTCAAAGTGAAAATGTAGAAAAGTAGCCGAATTTATCTCGAATTTATCTGAATAGTGCCTGAAAAGTTATCGATGTGAAATATTAATAAAGAGACTTCCACCTCTGTTCTGCTGTCACTGCAGTACATTTAAAACTGACAGCAGTTGATTTATTTAAGTTAAACAATATACTCGACAGTTACTCTGTTTCCCAGCCTGTACTATTTGCGCAGGTATATTATGAAACACAACAGATCTAAATCTTCTATAACGTGCAGAATGAGACTAAAATCTCCTTTTCTGTGCCTGTTAATGTTGATCCACAGAACATCAGCACGGTGTGATTCAAGAATGTACTAAAGTTTGTTATTTCAGTCACACAGAGACTGAACAAAGAACTTCTAGGCTCGGTTCTGTTCAACACACAGAGTCCATATTAATATGTTCCTGTTGGTGTGGACGGGTTCTTAAACAAACAACAATAGAAGCTTCACTTCTGTCTGTAATGCAGATGCAAATGCAGAACGTGTTACATGACATACCTGTATAACATACTGAAATATTCACTCTAGTGTGTTAAAATACTACATTACCACTAAAAGAAGTATATAACTGTACGTTAACCCAAACACTGTTTGTCAGTCTGTTCAAATAATAATAAAATGTTGTTTTTCTTTTGTATGATTACAGTGATTTTGTATGATAACACATCACAATGACACAAAAAATATATATTCATCAACATCTCAACATTTTCAAGAGCACCAAGCAACCCCTTAGTTTTCTTCAATTCAACTGTGTCGACTGCCACAGACAGACATGACTTTTTTTTTGAGAAAAAAAGGTGGATGAGTCTTGTGTTTAGTTTGCAAAGAGAAATGAATACATGAACGCTTTAGTGGTGCACTTCAGTCTCCTGTGGTCAAAATGACTGTTACAGACAAAAACACTTAGGGGAAACAGCGTTACAATTTTTTCTTCAGTTCTAAAGTCATAAACACAGGAGAGAAAACTATTTAAATCAGACTGAGAAGATAGATCACCAGAAAAATAAAATTCATATTAAATAAGGAGCTTAGTTTCATATCAGTCTCGTTATAAAATGCAGTGCCTCCAAAAAGGTACACAAGAATATAATTTAACACAACAACTAGCAGACATGTGCAGAATTAGATCAAATCTCCAACAGATTTGACCAAAGTTAAGAAAAGAATGAATCCACAGAACTCAAACAACACAATTATCTGTTGTTACATTTCCGAGCTGTTCAAGTTTGCGGCTGTGTTATGCATGATTTTTTATTGTGTGTGTCATTGATAACAGTAAATGATGATGCTTATGGTTGCTGATGCAGAGAACTGTTGACCTTACTAGGGTTGAGCTGATAATATCAGGCCTCAGACTGGACCTGTAATACTAAACATAGATGTCAAACAACACTCAGTCACTCCCAAGAAGAACAGGATGAGGTCATGAATGAAAGTGTAGCAGCTCTCGAGGAAGCTAGAAAAGAAGGAAGGATCTTTACGTCACTTTATGTGGGGCCAGACTGTGGTGTCAGCTGTTCTGAAGTCTGTGGTAGATGTATGGAGAAACACTTTATAACAACTCCTGATGAGGAAATATCTCCAGAGAATAAAAAGAACACTGCAGAGAGTAAGTTTACCATCAACCATCAGTCATATGAGGTAGATGTGTTTGGTTTTCATGTACAGTCGTCACCACAGTCTGACCTGAACAGAGATTAACTGACTTCACGACCTTTCCTTCTTTTTTAAGTTCCCACAACAACAATTCAGTTGAACTTTTCTTCTTCTAATGTTTAATATTTCACTCACTGGATTTCAACCCAACCATAACCAAATAATGAATAAATCAACTGTACGTTTTTATCCATGTCTGATAATGATTTTGATGATGTTCACATATTACAGGTCAGTTGGTGACACAAAGCTCCTTGACTTCACCCTCAGAGTTTAGAAGACACAATGCAGCAGCACTGACACAAGTAAGTATTCAAAGTCATTAATTCAACAACTGTTCATCGGCCAAAGCCACTAAAGTCAAGAGGTCTGTGGTCTGGAGCTGCTGTGTGGAAAAGGTCATTAGATAACCTGTCTTGTGATCTGACACTACATAAATGTTGGCTAGTTGTTAGCTAATTATGTCTAATTTAGTGTAAAGGAACCTAAATTCTCTTTATTCTCTCCTTCAGCAGAACAAGTCTCTCTGATCTTTGCAGCAGTGACATCATGGCGGCTGCAGGATCTGGTGAGTCTGGTCAGACTTTATTAGTCTGGATAAACACTTTTTCTCTGTCTCTGTCCTCAGACCATAAGCTGTTAAGAACTAGCCTCTATTTTGTGTCTCTGCTTGATAATTAATTGAAGGGAACACTTGAAATATTTGTTCAGATGTGTCAGTATAAGTATATATGTCACTGGGTGAATTAGGTTGG
>CAEMYA010000423.1:342861-359085 GCA_903131615.1 Diplodus sargus | reverse complement strand
GAATGGTACAATATGTACAATATTTTACATTCAAATTTTCGCTACGGAACATATATTAATATATATTTAGATAATATCAAGAAGTGCAAAACAAAGAGAAATTGTGCAAAACGTTATACATTGAAATGTGTAAACAAGTAGAGATGCCACGGACATGCCACAGGTTTCCACAGACTGCCACTACCTGCCAATGCCACTGGGAGAATCTCGGTGCTGCTGCTATTAGGTGTATATATAATTTACCAATGTGTTTGATTTAAAAGTTGTATGGGTTACCTGGGCTGTTGTATCTGAGACGTACAAAGGTCATAAAGAAAGCTGTCATGACTAGAAAGCAACATGTCCCAACAACTGGGCCACTACACAGTCAGCAAAACCACAGTGATAATTTTCCTGCACAACAAACTGCACATATTTCTGCCATACTCTGAACTGTTTGTGTTTGTTAGTACATACAGAACAACATGCATTATCCAGCAATGACCATTGTCATCTGCAGATAAAATTAAAAAATAAAATAAAATACAAAGGAAAATATGTAAATATTCTTTTAATTGAGTAGTTTAAATAGTTGTTTTTTGTACATTTTGTATAGGAGACTGTAATTTAGTTGTAGTGTTTTCCTGACTGGTTTGAAAATCATGACAGAGATAGGTTTGCCATTTTGAGGGTAAAGATACCAAATGGCAAATGTAAGAACTTAAATCACAATTAAAAATCTCGATTCAAACTAAGATCGAAAAATGTGCAACTTAACACCAGTAAGGTCAAGGTGTAATTATACTGTAGGAGAGAGATGGTAACTGACAGTTTTTAACAGAATAGAATAATTACACATTTGAATGATGCCATTGTTTGTGCCTCAGTCAAAGGACAACGGATGAAATAATGTGTATATTTCTGTATCCTGTAGTTACAGATGAACATCAACCCCGTAAGCGCAGAGCGAGCAATGAGATTCTGCCGCCTCGCAGTGAGTCAAACTCATCTGATTCAGAATTATTCTTGTTTAATTAGAATTCACATTGTCTGATGGATGATCCCTCCAAGGGTCTTGAAATGCTATTTAATGTAAATTGTATTAGTGCAACAGATCTGTTACCACATGATATTAGTTGATAGAGTTGTTTCAATGATTGAAAGTAATTGTCATTCCAGTGTCTGAGCTGAGGGTTGTTCTACTGGGGAACAGCTGGACTCAGAGGAGTTCAGTGGGGAACTTCATACTGGGAGAGACTGTGTTCACCACAGAGGAAGAACCACGCAGCTGTCTGATAGTCAGAGGACAAGTTAAAAAGAGACACGTAGTTCTTATCAACACCCCAGATCTGCTGCATCCCAACATCTCCTTAGAAAAACTGACAGAACATGAAGATACCTGTGTGGGATTCTCTGTTCCTGGACCTCATGTGTTCCTGCTGGTTCTACAGCCCGAGAACTTCACTGAGCAAAACAAAGAGAGGCTGCAGTCAATCCTTGAATACTTCAGTGATCAATCATTTGATCACTCACTGGTTCTGATAGCACCACCCACAGTTGGGAGTCCAGGTTCCGTGGAAGGATACATGCAGAATCCACCTTTGAGACACATGATCACAAAGTGTAGATCCAACATATTGTGGCCTGTTGACCATCAACAGCTGTTAGAACAAATGGACAAAATGGTGCAAGAGAGCAAAGAACCTTATGTGACCCATGATTCTTACAAAGATGCAACATCTGATTTACCTGGTGATCATCAAGGCATGACACAAGGAGATGGACCCCATATAAACTTGGATCCTGTCAGGGCTGATGGTAAGTATGAGAGCTGCTTTGACAATGTGATGAGTACAAGTCATCCCTGATCAGATTTGAACATTCAGTCAAAGTTTCTCAGTTGATGGTGTTATCTTTTTCATAGGGCTGAAACAACTGTCGGACACAGGGCATTCAGTAAAGAATCCAGTCGCCCGCTGTGAGTATGCCTGGAACTGATAATCATGCAATTAGAGGAAACGTTGATTTACTGTAATTAAAACTGATGATTCTGTTTTTCAACAGTTCGAAAAAACATTTCTACATCATCCACTCCTTCACCTGTGGAAAGCGCAAGCCACCAGTGTAAGTAAATTAAATAAATCAAGAATGTGTAGCATGCAGTGGGCCATAACAATACTTAGTAACATACTACAGTAATGCGATTACTTTCACAGTCTCCACACCTGAAGGAGCCTTGGCCAGAGGCATTATGTTTTCTGGTTGTCCATCCGTCCCATTCTGAAACAACAACAACAACAACAACAACAACAACAGTGCACTCAGTAGAGTTTAGATCTGCTGGTGTGTCCGGCTGAAACAGGCCATATATGTCTATTCTATGGAGTTACTTGGCTGTTATCATTACGCCTCAATCAAACATTTATGCTCTACTTTTCTATGTGTATGTGACGGGTGCCAACTCTCCCGCACTGAGCATGAGACTAATACAGACGACACAGATCTCATGCTACACATGAGATGTTGAGATGCTTTGCCTTAAGTTTGTTTGTTGGACCCGAAATCAAGCATCAACAAGCATTGCAATGAGCACTTTTCCACACAATCACTTTGTGGTTGAGCAACTTGCTGAGTATGAATAGAGCAAACCTGCTGACACCTCATTAATGTTTGGATGTCGTCTTTCAAACCAAATCATTTTCTCGGAAGACATTTGGCTTTACATATTACCAAACTTATTATCTGATGGGGGCAATTAGGGGCCCGGACAGTAGATGAAGGGGTGCTGGCCCCAAAAAAAGGTTGATACCTACTGCTATAGGTGATCAAACTGCTAGCTGTGGACTAGTGTTTAAATTTTGGACCACTTACCTGTTTCCATCAACCCTAATGTGCTCCACCCCCTTTTTTTCAGCACCTACAGATTCAACACCTGCTGTCAGGATCGTACTGATGGGGAAAAGTGAAGACAAAATGACAAAGCTGGGTAACTTCATCCTAGAGAATCAACATTTCCGTTCAACAAAACATTCCAAAGTTGTGGACGCCAGGAGAGAGTGGAAGGGAAACTATCTTAGTGTAGTAAAAACTCCAGACATGTTCAGTCTGTCTGTGGAAGCAGTTAAAGAAGAGATGGTGAAGTGCGTCAGTCTGTGTCTCCCTGGACCAAATGTTCTGCTGCTGCTAGTGAAGCCTTCCAAATTCACAGAGAAAAACAGAGATACACTGAAGTTCATCCTGAGTTTGTTTGGCCGAGAAGCTTTTAAACACTCGATGGTCATCATCACACATGAGTGGAAGGAAACTAATCCTACTCTGCATCAGCTCCTTGAAGACTGTGGAGGAAGACACTACAACATGTCTGAAGCCAACCACGGGTCATTAATGCAGAAGATTGAGAACATTGTGCATAAAAACAGAGGAGCCTTCCTCACCTTCAGTGACGAGACCATCAGACCAGCTTTAAACCTGGTTCTGTGTGGGAGGAGAGGAGCAGTGAAGACGTCAGCAGTGAAGGCCATTTTAGCTCAGACAGAGTCTCCTTCAGTCTCCAACTCATCAGTGTGTGTTCAGAGTCAGGGAGAGGTGTGTGGACGTCGAGTTACTCTGGTGATGCTGCCTGCTTTGTGTGGGAAACCTCAGGAGGAAGTGATGGAGGAATCACTCAGGTGTGTCTCTCTCTGTCACCCTGAGGGCGTCCACGCCTTCATCCTGGTCCTACCTTTGGGTCCCCTCACCGATGAAGACAAGTTAGAGTTAAAGACCATCCAGGACACATTCAGCTCTCGAGTCAATAACTTCATCATGATTCTGTTTACTGTGGACTCAGATCCTAAAGCTCCAGCTGTTGATGACTCTGTTAGCAAGAACAAAGACATTCAGGAGCTCCGTCAGAGCTGTGGAGAAAGATATGTTGTTCTCAACATTAATGACAAGCAGCAGATCCCAGAACTGTTGAACATCGTGGAAAGAAATAAACCATCCTGCTACACAACTGAATCATTAGCACATGCACAAAGAGAGAAGCTCATCAAGCAGCAAGCTGAACTTGAGAGTCTGAGAAAGAAAAACAACATCACGCGTAAGGACTTTAAATTTAAATGTTTTTTTCGTGTTCTAAAGCATTTGTACTTTCCAGGCTTGATGCTATATGTTAGCAACTGTGAATATTTAAAATAACTCCAGGTCTTATTGTTTTACAGCTGGTGAGGAACAGAGTCCAGAGTGTCTCAGGATCGTGCTGATTGGGAAGACTGGCAGCGGAAAAAGTGCTTCAGGAAACACCATTCTAGGAAGAAATGTGTTTAAAGCTGAATCAAGCCAACGTTCAGTCACCAAACATTGTCAGAAAGAACGAAGTAAAGTGAACGGTCATCCTGTGTATGTGGTCGACACTCCTGGTCTGTTCGACACAACTTTGGACCATGAAGAGGTCAATAAGGAGGTGGTGAAATGCATCAGTCTTCTGGCTCCAGGACCTCACGTGTTCCTGTTGGTGGTATCAATTGGCAGATTTACACAAGAGGAGAAGGACACATTAAAACGTATCCAGGAAGGATTTGGGAAGAATTCTGAAAGGTTCACCATCATTCTGTTAACTGGAGGAGATATACTAAAACATGAGGATTTGTCCATTGAAGAGTACATTGAAACCAAATGTGACGATTCATTTAAGAATCTGATCCGTGACTGTGGAGGAAGATATCACGTGTTTAATAACTGGGATGAAAACAACCACAAGCAGGTCAATGAGCTGATAACCAAGATTAACACCATGGTGAAGACAAATGGAGGCAGCTGCTACACCAATGAGATGCTGCAGGAGGCCGAGGCAGCGATACAGAAGGAAACGGAGAGGAACCTGAAGGAGAAAGAAGAAGAGATGAAGAGAGAGAGGGAGGAGCTTCAAAACAAACATGAGGAGGAAATGAATGAAATGAAAAGAAGACTTGAAAAACAGAGAGCACAAACTGAAGAGGAGAGAAAGATGAGAGAAAAACAACTTGAAGAGATGGGGAAAAGCATCGAGAAAGAACGTGAGGACAGAAAGAAAGAACAGGAAGTCAGAGAAGAAGAAAACAGGAAGAGAAAACAAGAGGATGAAACTAAGAAACAGGAGTGGGAACAGAAAGTTGAAGCTTTGGAGCAAAAAATAAAATCAGAATCAGAATCAAAGGAAAACATTTACAAAAGACTGGAGGAGAGCAGAGAAGAGATGAAAAAAGAGCGAGAGAACGAGGAGAGAAAACAGAAAGAATGGTGGGGAAAACGATATCGAGAAGATGAACAGAGACGAGAGGAGGAACAAGAAAGACTCAGAAAGCTTCAAGAAGAATACGAACAAATAAGAGAAAATGATGTAAAGAAGAGAAAGGAAGAGGATCAACTCAGAAGAGAACAAGAGGAAAAAGAGAAGAAACACATTGTGGAAGAAGAGCGAGCAAGAATTGAAGAGGAGAGAAAAGTGAGAGAAAAACAACTTGAGGAAATGAAGGAAAAGATTAATAGGGAGCATGAGGAGAGAAAGAAAGAACAGGAAATGAGGGATGCAGCAGACAGGAAGAGAAAAGAAGAGGAAGAAAGTCAGAAACAGGAGTGGAAACACAGAGTTAAAGCTTTGGAGCAAGAAATAAGATCAGAGGCAGAATCAAAGGAAAACATTTACAAAAAACTGGAGCAGAGCAGAGAAGAGATGAGAAGAGATCGAGAGAACTGGGAGCGAAAACAAAAAGAAAGGTGGGAAAAACGAGATGAAGAAGATGAACAGAGACGACAGGAGGAACAAGAAAGACTGAGAAAGCTTCAAGAAGAATACGAACAGGAGAGAGAAAGTGATAAAAAGAAGAGAAAGGAAGAGGATCAACTCAGAAGAGAACAAGAGGAAAAAGAGAAGAAAGAGATTGTGGAGACCTACGAGAATGAATTGGAGAATCTGAAGAAGACATATGAAGAAGCAGCCAGAAAGAAAGCAGAAGAGTTGAATGATTTCAAAAAGAAATACACCGAGGATATTGCAGACAAGGAGAGACAGCATGAGGAACAATACGACATCTTAAAGGCACTTTCAGACCGCAATGAAGAAATGAGGAAAATAAATTTTGGTAATATTTCTCACCTGGTGAAATGTGTGGCCGAGAAGAGAGGGAATCTGGATAAAATCAGGGCCTTACTGAATAAACAACAAGAGGAAATGAGCAAGGAGAAGGATGAGGAGGAAAAGAAAAAGCTGCAGGAAAAACATGAAAAGGAAATAAGTGTCTTACTGCAGAAACTTTTGAAACAAGCCGACACATCAAGCTGTTCAATTTTATGAGGAGATTGTTTCCATGTGAACATCACGACAACTCTGCAGTTTCAGATGAGTTTCCTTTTAACTTGTTTCACTCAGTTTCAATAACTGAGACTTTTGACTGTAACACTTTGCTGTGGATTACACTGTTATGTTCACCAGTGACACAACAATACTAACACTACTTCTGTCTATTGATTTTTATTGTCAAGTAAGGTGAAATCAGTTTAAACTTGTTTAAATGTGTCATTTTCAGCCGTCACAGTAACATTTAGTGTAACTTGGTCCAACCTTCTGAGTTTTCTACCGTGAAGTTATTGTAAACAAGCTTTGTGATTTGTTCTATACAATATTAACGAGCAGGTAACCGTAGCAACAGAACTAATGCTTCAGGCTTTGTTCGCAGTGAAGAGCAGAATAATTTTTCTTTTTTTTTTTTAAATTGTTAAAATACTCACAGTTTTTGTACTAGACTGTGATCATGTTGATGTCAAGGTGCAGAAACAAACTCGTACTGAAGTTTAACTAACCGACTGTTTTATTTCGGTTGAAGAGATTTTACAACTGAAGCGAATGAGGGCAGCTGGATCAGGTGTGACTCATTCTGTCCCAGAAACATGCAGCGTGTCTAGATCTAGAACAGGTTTTTAAACAGGTTCAGCATGCTCGAGTCACACAAGACAGAAAAGTGAATGAATTGTTCTCATGTGGAGGTGTGATTCTGTGATTCATTGTATAAGTTTTCAACAAAATAATTTTTTCTTCTGTTGCCTTATTGAATCAGGCATTAAGAACAATACATGTAGACTGCAGCTTCATGCTGAAGGAGAACCTCAGGTTTATTTTGGACCTGTGTTTGTGTATCTGCTGCCCTCCTCTGGTGTTGTTATGTTATTCCTCACCTCCCTCCAGACTAGAACATTTTCCATGAGACTTATTATCTTGAGTTGTGATTAATATGGGCTAAAATGTAATTTCCTTTTCTTTCTACAGCAGGTGTTGTATGATTTCAGTTTGTCCTTTAAGATAAGTTGTTTTGAGGCGTGTTGTGGAAATGAGAGAGGCCTTCCACCTCTCTGACCCTCTTGTTTAGATTTTGTTTGTTTTATTTTATGTGTGATTATAAAAATATACGATCAAGTCATAATGTTGTCACATTTCTATCAAAGTTTTTTTTTTAAATCTTCCAACCTGCTGTGATGATCAAACAACAAAATGTTCTAATAAAATCTGCTCATATTGAATCTACAACTTCAGACATTTTTTATTTTAGATATTCTGCTGAAAGACAAATAAATATAAAAAAAATTATCTGTATGATGGAAAACATCACATGACCAAAGACTTTACAAAGTGAAACTAAACTTTGGGGCTGATGATTGACCTGAATTATAATTGAGTCTGGATTGCTAAACTAATGGATGATACAGTTTTTACCACTATAACATTTGCCAAATAAATAAGATGGCTCAAAAAGTTAAGAAAGTGTTGTAGACAGTGTTTCACAAAGTTTATACAGATGCTTCTAATGCAACAAGTCTTATAACTGAGCGTTTTTTGAAGGGAGTCTGGTGACTGTCTTATTCTTCCTCCGAAGAAGCAGCTTATATAAGTTACTGTATTTGTAAAAATGATGTGCTTACAGTCAATTTTCTTGTATTCTGTAATAATTTTGGCGTCAATGGTAAAATCTGTATATATGTATATGTGTATATGTATACATACATAAAACTTTTTTTTTCTTATATACACACACTCATGCACATTTAAGAGAAGTGTGCAAATATGTTTTGGTACTTTTGTACGACTTTGCCAAGTCAAAACATTAGCGTAATTTCTTTGGCTAAGCTAATGTTAGCCAGGACCATCGAGTCCAGCGGATAAACAGCCTTCACAACACATGACACTCTAATTCTTCGATGCATAGCATTCGTAATATATATTATAGCACAAATTACATCTTAGAGACCATACCACACTTGGATGGTAATGAAAAGACTATTTCTGTTTCTGTTCTCTTGCTCTCTGTTCATTATCCACTAATCGGACGCTGATTGAGCAATACATTACACGAAGAAGAAACTTCCGCTTGGGACTTCCAGCAAGGATGGGATATAATGGCGGCGCCCTTGTCGGCCATTTTGACTGCAGATTGGTGCCTCTCTCTTTCTTGAATTTGAAAAAATGTATTTAAAATTGACAGACACCAGATGTGTGATTCATGACACAATTCAAAATGGGATTTAAATATATACATACATATATATATATATATATATATATAGAGAGAGAGAGAGAGAGAGAGATAGATAGATATAGATATAGATATATATGTATATATACATATATATATACATATATATATACATACATATATATACATATATACACATATATATAGATTGATAGATATATAATTATATATATTTTTAATTAACGTTCAATGGGTTCAATGGTACTTGTGCGCTCAATTACGTATTTTCAAAGTCTTACATTTCATTAGTTATATGACAAACTGCAACTTACTTGACTTTAAAAACTATATTTTAAATTGACAAACGTGATTCATGACACAACTGAAACGGGATTAAATAAATACATATATCTATATAAATTAACGTCCAATGGGGCAACCCGGAAGTGGCGTGATTTCCGCTCTCTATAATAATGTATTTTCAAAGTCTTATATTTCATTAGTTTTACTACAAACTGCTTCTTTCTCGACTCTAATAAATATATTTAAAATTCTCATGCGTCACATGTGTGATTCATGTCACAACTCAAACGGGATAATAAAAAGAAATGTGTTTATAATTTTTTCTGAAATAACGTCCAAACCGGAAGGGGGCGTGACTTCGGCGCACCGTTGGCGGCTCGCGCACATCCGAGGGGTTAATTGGGGTCACCGTCGATTCGAGCAAGTTGATTGTCATTTCGTCGGCCGCGGGCAGGATGGTTGCCAACTGTCTCCTCGTCGGTGGAGCTCGCTAGCACCAAGAGGTTTTAAAACAAACATGAGGGCGACCCGCAGCGGACACAGCCTCCTGCGAGTCCTCGTCCTGTCCTCCTTCATCCTCCTGCTGTGGTCCACCTGCACCGGAGCTGTGGCCGGGCACAAAATGGCCGCTCACCAGCCCACCATGTTGAAGCGCAGCCGCCGGAGTCACCAGAGCGCGAAGCACAAAGGCGCTCACCACCGGCCGCTGACGGACGAGCAGAAAGCGGACCAGAACCTGCAGTTCATGCTGAGTTTGTACCGGAGCGCCGCCGAACCGGACGGCAGGCCCAAACAGCACCGGAAGTTCGGCTCCAACACGGTCCGCCTGCTGAGACCCTCGGCCTCCTCGGTGCACTACCTGCCAGCCTCGACAGGTGACATTTAGTGAGCTAACTGATCTATATTTTTAATTTGTCAGAGCTAACTTGGGTCCAGAGCAGGTTTAGCCTCGAGTTTGTGGGGTTGTTCCCCTGAAAATGGATTAAACAGGGTGAAACTAAGAGAAAATGGTGTAGTAACATGTCATTATACTTACAGCAGTTGTGTGAACCAACTGACAATTAAAGGGACAATTCGCGGTCTTTTCATGAGGGGTTGTATGAGGCACACCAACAGGGAAGCAGCGTGTTGTACTGCTGAAGACATATTTTAGCCAAAATTAGAGGGTTTACGCAGATCTTTCCCCTTTTTTAAAATCATATATTGACCCACTTGCCCCTTCCTGCAGTCAAGGCAGCCAGTCTGTAATTTTTATCAGGAGCTTCACGTTGTACTTCACGTTATGTTTCCGGGTAACGACACCAGTAAAAGTACGCAAGACAGTCAAGCAGTAAGCAGCACGGAGGCCAGTGACGATGTTACATTGATCACCGGTTTGTACATTTTACTACGCTATCCTCATTTACGCGCCACCGCGGGAAATACATCAGAGATTAGCATGTTAACCTGAACGCAGAGATTGCACACAAAAACCTGACGTTAGCATAAGTGTACACTATGTTTTCAACATATTTGGCGTTTAACATTGCCGTTTACAAGCCCGTTCCTTTGGCACTACATTGTCTCAACCGTACACTGTAGGGTTGTCAAAATTGCTCTAAAATAACATTTGAATATTCCCTCTAAAAAAGAAAAACCTCATAGATTCGAATCATTTGAATATCTGTATTTGAGCAATATGTCAATAACAGGAGGACAAACTAATACGAGACATAACTACTTGTATAGGTATTTTTATTTCAGTTTTAACATGTTTTGGAAACATACCCCCACAATACTGATGGCCTCATGTCCTTGCATACGAACAAAGTTCAAAGTTTCTTTGTGCACACCTCTTGTTGGGCTGAAGGTCACCTACTGCAGGTAATACACTGACGTCATACAACCCAACATCAAACGACTTGAATTATCACTCTAGCCCAGGGTTAGTAGGAGTGCAGTGTGTATCATATCGCCCTGGGTAAGTGGGGCAAAATCAGCACAGGGCAATCCTTAACAAGATTCAAAATTGCCTAAAATACAACCTGCCCCCTTCCTAGTATATTTATCTAACAGCTGAACCTTGCTGATACTGGATTTTTGGGTAAATCGGTGGTTGCTATGATCGTTTAAATGTTGTTGTCAATGGGAATATAATAATCATATATTACTCTTATCATATTCTCCTGCATTTTGTTCTGTAGAATACATATCGGACAACATCTACTCTGATACATCACTATTGATATCTGTGATAGGCCAATGATACCGGCCGTCTGATAGATCGGTTAAAAAAAGAAAAGAAAAGAACAATCCGCCCTAAGCATCTTGGGTAAAAGGTGTAAGCCGATAAAATCGGAGGATTTACAACATCATGCTTTCTCTTCTTCTGTGCCTCCGTCTCTCCCTCAGACCACCACTACAGCTTCACAGTACAGTACAACATCGACACTCTCCCCTCAGAGCAGCTGATCAGAGCATCGTTCATCCACCTCCGCTCCGCCTCCCAGGCCCTCGAGCCGCCCCGCTGCAGGGCTCAGATCACCCCACTTGGGAAAGAGAGTCTGGTCACCCTGGAGCCCCATGAGCGATGGACGGAGACGGACATCACCGCTCACGTCCAGCAGGGGAAGAACCAGAGCGCGGGGGGACACTTGACCCTCACTGCCCAGTACTGGTGCACAGAGCCTTGGTATGCCAAAGACAACAGCAGCCTCTTGTGGTGGTGGACTCGTCCTCAAAGGAAAAAGAAATGGAGAGGTGAACCACATCTGGAAGTCCCATCTCTTCTTTTATACCTGGAGGAGGAAAGGGAAGTGAAGGACTGGATGGGGGACTTGCTTGGAGAAAGCATCATGAGGCGAATAGGGCAGTGGCATCCTTCGATTCACCGCCACCGCCGATCCAAAGACGTTTCAAGCTCTGAGCCCAAAGATGAGTCACTGGATGTTCTGAAAAACGCCCCTGTTTCCTCCTCCTCCACCTCTTCCTCCTTTTCCACCTCCTCCGCTGCCTCCATTGTCTCTGATATCCCCGAATACAAACGCAAAACTGGCGTGCCCAAGAACCGCTGCAAGCTCCACTCGTTCCGGCTGTCCTTCGACGAGCTGGGCTGGGGTCACTACTTCATCGCTCCGCCGGTGTACAACCCACGGTTCTGCAGGGGAAACTGCCCGCGGGTGCTCCACTACGGCTACCATTCCCCCAACCACGCCATCATCCAGACGGTCATCAACGACCTGGGCGTCGGGGACGTCCCCCCTCCGTCATGCGTGCCTTACAAGTACATGCCCATGAGCGTGCTGGTCGTGCACAAGAAGAAGGTGGAGTACAGGGAGCTGCCGGACATGGTGGCCGAGTCGTGCACGTGTCGCTAAAGCAGACTTGGAATAACTCGAACATGCTTCCAGACAAGGGGGGGGGCAGATTTAATGGGGTCGTTCGTGTGACCACAAAGATCGTCAGATCCCTGTTGAAGCACTTTAAAAGGCAGCTGGTGACTCGTGATGACTCTGGGATGACAGATGAGCGAATGTGCTGTGTAAATTTACAGTTTGTTGTTTTTCTTGTGAATAATTGTTCTGTGAACTGTTTAAAAGCACTGCGATGGTGAATGTGCTGGTTCCCACATTGGTCAGGTTGGTCTGGCCCAGTTAGGTAGTCCAGATCTAGTAGCCAGAACAGGCGTTCCCCATGACATAGGCCTGGTTTCTGGGTGAGAATAGGGGCCGCGGTAAATGCTGTTATTGGGACAAACTACCTTGTGAGTTGCTGTATTTATAGTCACCAATGTAATTTTCCTACTGAAATGATAACTGGTACATTTTGAAGTGTTTTAAGCCATTTGAGAGCAACTTAGCTAACTCTAAGTGGTGATTTAACTCGGCTAAACCTAACCTGCAGGGTAGCTTAACAAAATTAAATATGATTTCTTGATTAAACTCAACATCAGGGTACCTTTTTTTTAAGAGAACTCAAAAAGTAACCATGTGTCTCAAACCACAGCCAAATTAATGAATATTACAATCATCTTTTTTTTTCTGTCTCGTTCTTTTTTTCCATGATCTTTGTTTCAGTATCAAGAGGAACCAGTAAACAAAAAAAACAACCTGTATGCGTGTTTAACACATTTAGGATTTCTTGCTCTCTAAGAAATTAGACACTGCTTGAAGAAAATCATTTTAATGGACGAGGTGTTGGATGTAACCGTGAAGGCCTTGTGATGTCACATTTTTGCTGTTTACAATCTAAACTTTTGTATGTATTTATAACTGGAGGGACCTCCAAAAACTTGAAAAAAAAGGTGCTGCTATCGTCTTGTCTTAGGAAAACTTAACAGAAAATGAGAAGGAAGCGCAACAGTGTTGCAGTGGAAATGTATTCAATTTTTATTACGAGTGAAAATGAATAATGAAATAAAATGCATGTTTTCTAAAACCTAATTTATTGTCTCTTTGATGCTGTTGAACGTGTTTTGTTGTACAAAAGTTTTGACTTTTTAATTGCTTTTGGCAAAAACGAGGGAGGTACTGTACGTGTTTGACTTGTACGAGTCCAGTAACTTCCTGGAATATCCACTTGTTCCTTGGTAACCTGGTCAAAATAAGATATAATGAAGTTTCCCTTTTAAGTAAACGTGAAGTCCTACTATTCAAAATGTTAACTTTATTTCATCGGGACAACAAAAATCCTCTCTGTAAAGTTAGCTGACATTTAATGTTCTTTGAATAAACAAGCTGTTCTCAGAGGAAGATAAGGTCCAGAACACTGTTTGAAGCTAGAAAGGTGGCAGGGTCTGCCACATATAAAGTAAAAACATTATGAAATTGTGTTGTTCCTTTTAAGGTCAGTTTTTGTTTTATTCAGTCATGAAAACAAAGAGTTTGTTTATTAGACATAAAAACAGTCATGAAGATCTTTATCTTCTGTTTAAAATGTCTTCCCCCAAATTACAGAGTGCTCCTATAAATATAAATAGTATCTAAAATACCTAAATTCTTCACAAAATTCTGGAAGACAGTTCAGTGATGTGTTGAATCCAACAGAGGGCGCTCTTCACTAGGAACAAATACTCCAGCTGTGGAACCTGGTTTATGTCTTTATTGTTTACAGAAAAATGAATTTGTGGGACACACAGCAGGTTCCTTGTGTTCCACATGCAGTGATTTCTGCAGCCTGTCATCATGAGTTTCATCAATTTGTTTTGTTTGCTTCCTTATTTCTCCTTGACCTCGCTATCAGCAGAAGCCTTTGAGGAGGGCTGTGTGGGATTCACATGAAGGGAACGAGGTCAGTCTTTGTCACACATACGAAGATAAGTGGGCTTGTTTACACCAACATGGGACGGTTCAATGAATAACTTCCTGACACAGAAAAAAGGGAAAGAAAGCACATTTGTGTCGCATTTTTTTGACCCATGTTTGTCTTTAGTCACAGGACCAGTTGTCAAGCTAAATATTTGAATACTGCATAGGAGGGAGTGCCGTTCCTCTTTTCTTGACATGATATAAAAAACAGCTAATTAACTTGCAGGTGCAGAAAGTTCAAGGTAGTTAGCCGTCAGCTGGTGCAGCTTCTTGGCCGCCAGTTTCCCTTTCAGGCGAAACCCAATCAGTCATTTAAAGGCAGAACATACTAAAGGAGGGCTGGCGTGAGGTAAAGGTTGCTAAAATCAGAAACGGGTGTTGATTTTTACACCTGAAATTGATATGGGTTGATCATAAGTTGCCATATATTTAATAAAAACCTTTAAAAGAGCTTCAGAATTTAGCTTCAGATAAATTTTTTTGGCCACAAAAGTACAAATATTTACAGAAAAAGTCTTTCATGAACTTGAAAGAACATTTGTGAGTGTGAAAACACCTTCGTGTTCCACCTCAGGACAATTTCCAGCCCTGTTTGTAATAATTTGAAAAACTGCAGTTAAAGTTGCAATATGTAAGAATTTCTATTAACTAACATTATTAACAGAATGTGAAGAAACAACCATTTAAATGTCAAAGATGCTGCTGTATTATGATAAAGAGGTATTTTTGTCTCCCAGCAGTCTGAAGCTCCTTTGCAGCTCAAACACCAATACTCCCTTGGTAGCTGCACTGCTAACTAAGCTAACAAGCTAACGGCAGCGCTCAGCAATTACTCTGGTGGTATCAAACCCCTTTTTGTTTGGCATGTGAATTCAAGTTTGCCAAGTTTCTTATGTATTATTCCTTTTAAGGCATTATAATGAACTGCAGCTTGTTTTAAAAATGATGACATGAAAGAGCAGAAACAGAAAGTTCATTCTTATTCTGATCTGGTCTGAGGATCTGCACTGCTGATGTGTTACCGTAACGTTTGTTTACAGAGTGACTGGAAATCCTCTGTTTTTACGGGACCTCCCTCTCTACTTCCTCGAGGGATTTCGTGCTTCGTTGCGGTTTGTTCCTTCTCGTCTCCTCTGACAAGATGCTGTAATGCTCCAGAAACGCACTTTAGCATGAGTGCTTCCCATAAACGTCTCACTAGGGGATGTGTCACACCAGGAAGACGCAAGCTGTGACTAATTACGTTGGACTGAAGCCAAACAGAGAGGGTCCATAAAGGTCAGCAGCTACAGAAAAACGACTCATGTTCTATTACTGGATCTGGTGTGCAGAAGAAAAAAAAGTGTGCGTCCTTGTGTGTTACGAAATGACTCAGCGAGACAGTTGTGCAAACATGACTGTTTGCATTTCTTGTAGCTGTGTTTTTATTCTGTACACTGTACCTGGAATAAGTGAAGCTGTCTGGCCCTCATGGCGAGGAACATATTTATTCAGAATGCAAAGAAGAAGCTAAACGACAAATTTTATTGAGCGACAGAACCGAGTGGAGCCGAGAGAATCCCAGATGTAACGGAAAGTCCTGGACTTTGGCTCTCTATAAGCGTTGGGTGCTCGGACCAACACCCAGCAGTAAAGGCTGGTTTTCTTGCGAGCGTTGTTAATTAGCTGTGTTGCACCATCCATGATATTTACATAACACTCTTCTTCTGCGGCAGGAGTCGATGCTACGAATGCATCTCTTGCTCAACCGTCCCGTTCGCTGACTCTTACTGACGAGCACTAGCACGTTATCCGGCTAGCTTTGTGATTAGCTGTCCAGCTGCAGAAGATTACAAACCAGCCAGTAGATGTTTTACACTAATCCACTCAGCTACAGGTGATGGTAATATGCCATTTTAAAGACGGGGAGGAAAAACTGCAAGCTGTTCAACAACTGAATGCAAACTTAACCTTTTTTTCCTGCAGCAAAGTAGATTTTGAGCCTACACAACTCGATATGCTTTGTTTCTTGGTAGTAACTGTAAAACCGTACGTGCCTGCTACATTCTGATGACTTCAGATGACTGTTTAAGCGAGAGATAAGAGATAAGCGCTGCTGGAGGTGAACTATCACCACATTCACTATCAGAGTTATTGGCTTTGATTCAAGGCCTGTACACATTTATAGGGGCCTT
>CAEMYA010000423.1:318945-340343 GCA_903131615.1 Diplodus sargus | reverse complement strand
CAGTGACCACAGCCCATCTGGCTGCTTATATTCGCTTATATTTTTTAGATGCACCGGTGCGACCTAGAAAAATCCTTAGGTGCACTCTTAAAATTTTTGGTCGCATATGCGACCAAAATGGTCGCACTCTGGAGCCCTGCATAACATACGTACGAGTAAGTTAGAATAAGTTACAGTTGACTTTTGGTTTCACACTGGACATGAATAACGGTCTCCTAGGTGGAAGTCCCGAAAGTCTTAGGAAACTTACATTTTTCTTCAGTGTCTATTTGTTGGTTTGTCGGCAGGATTGCACAAAAACTACTAAACAGATTTCCACGAAATTTGGATAGAGGATGTGTCTCGGGCCAGAATAAGTTATCTTCTTATCTCTCAGGATTAAAGCTGAACCCACATACACCACCGTTCACAAAAGAACGTGAACTTTGCAGCGTACCAGCGACAGGCGTACTGGACCCTTTGGTTAGCATACATGACGTAATTTAAATACGTTAGCAAGTTACAAAAAACTCCCCTGAGTGAAATTCCAGAATTCTAATCTAAAGCTAGTATTTGTATTTTTCTAATAATGTCTGTTGGTTTGTCGCCAGGATTATGAGAAAACTACTGAACAGATTTCCACAAAACTTGAATTGAGGATGGATCTCGGTCCAGAATAGACCCCAATAAGTTTTAGTGCAGTTGTTCTGATATTACATTTCCTTTTTTTTTAACTTGATGATGGTGAAATAGATGTGCCGAGAGCTAAAGCCCAGAAAAGGACATTAAAAAAGCCAAACAAAGAATGTGAGGGGCAACAAATGCTATAAAACTTGGTGCAAACAGATTTGTCTGTAAATAATGAAGCATATGCTCTTTAAAATGGCACTTTTTACTATTATTAATGTGTGTACTTTTGCAGTTTCTATGCTCGGGACGACTGATGTGCACTCAGCTATAATTTGTCCTTCAAAATATTCTAACCAATTGCAGAAATCCAACACTTTGCATCTGTCCTGCATTAGTAAATCACACAAAAAAGCATGGGAAAATTCATTCAATTAACTTATTGTCTTGTTCTCCGAGGCCTTCACGAGCTCGCTCGGTCTCTGCAGCTGCTCATCCGGTCATGCACAATCTGATGAGTCATGCTCGGCGAAGATATATGAGACAGATGTTCTGCCTTTATGTAATGCTGGGGTTCCTGTCAGCGTCTTTTTCCTCTGGAGGCCTTTCCCTGATGAACGATCTTACAGGAATTGTGCACAGAAATGTTCTCTGTCTCGGCCAGGAATCTCCTTTTGGATAAAAACATTCCAGTCTCTTCCAGACATGAATTACCCTTGCAAACATGAATGCAGTAATCTGCCTGTTGTGGTGTATCATAGCGTTAGAGGTGAACACAAAGACCTTAAAGGATAATAACACCACAGTGCAGCTGGAAAATGATGTTCTGTTTGTGAATCTTTGCGCACACATGTCCTGTAGAATGTTGGCACTCTCACCTTTGTCTTACTAACCCAGTTAATGAGATCCAGCCATGTGCACGCAGGCAGGCTCCTGTTTTTACTACCCACTCAACACAATAAACCTGACAAAACAGGCCTGATTCTGTCTTCACATGAAACTTAAATACCTGCATCTGGAGCTTTAAAACAACTTTTCTCTTCGGACTATAAACTGCAAGGTTCAACATGCAGATAAGCCAGGATAATGGAGCCAGCTATGAGAGTCCGAACGTTGCAAACACAAAGTGCAGCTTGGTAGATCACATATATAATCATAGTGAGCCACAACCTATATTTTTTGATAAGGGACGTACCTGTCTCTAATGACAACCGAGGCTGGACCTCAGGACTGGACTTGGTCCCCACGTACTGCTCTTTGAAATAACTAGAATAGACCAGAGCAGTTGAGCTATCCGTCTCCATGTGAGCTGATAAACAAAACATGAACTGATAAAATAAAACATTACATCATCACGTAATACAAAAAATACTTTTTCCCATAAGCTACCATTGTGAAAGAAGCAGCTGTCAAATGGTGGATACATTTTTTGGAGCGAACTCGTGTCACAGTCATTATTTGGTCCAACAAAATTTGGAAAGTCTAGAAGAGCAGTACGGTGAAATTACTTTATCCTTATTCAAGTTAGCCGGACTCTAGCTAGCTCGGTTCCCTGACGTCTCTAGTGCGCACGCTCGATAGGCCGCACGATACAGGCAATCTGGGTATTTTCATAGACGGGAAGTCGAGCTTTTTTGTCTTCAAAACAGTGTCGACATATAGCTTGCAACCTGGAAAGCAGCAGTACGATATTTGATCTTCCCACTGGTGGCGTGATGTTGGAGGAAAATGGCCACTTTGAGAATACCGTCAGTGAAATGACCAGAACCGGCACGGAGAACAAAAATATCAAGGACAGAAAACAAGTGAATAAAACTATTTTAACCAAACGGTTTTTGTGCACAAGGAAACCAAAGTCACGTGCCGGTGTGGTATGTAGATTATATCCACTTACGTAAGCCACACTTGCAGCCTACCTATGTTCCGTCTACGTTGTATAAGTGGGACTGTAAGATTGCGTCAGGTCAGGGTCATCAGTAGGCGAAGACACGCCGCAGCGCAGACTCTGCAGATTGATAAAACCTTATCTCGCGGCGAGTTCATTCACACGCACTGTGGCATTGACACACACAAACACATCCAGCGACCTCTTCGCCTCTTTAACCCTCAACTGTCTGTCTCTTTTGTTGCAATGTGTCCCCGATCACGTGTGCGTCTTTGGGTCCACTCACGTTTATCTGCGTCTACTTTTGTAAAAGAAGAAGAAGAGAAAGAGAAAGTGTGCGAGAGGCGAGAGATTAAAAGACCAAAAAGTAAGACTGGAGCCGGATGGCCTCGTTTGTTCGGGAGTGACCAGTTTTATACCGCAAACACATAATGTCAGATTTGAGCCAGAAAGAGAGATAAAGAAAGGGCTGGACGACACACAGTGTGGACTGTGACTCTCCCTCCCTCTTGCGTCCTCTCTCCTGGGATCATGGCCCGTCTATATAAAGGCGAGCCGGTGCCACAACTGAGTTCGCTGAGTCAGACTCACTTGAAGAGACTTCCAGCAGCCCCCGGCGACTAATTACAATCGGACTGAACCCCCAGGCTCACTGAAAGCTGACTGGTTGAGTCATCCAAGAACGCGTCGGAGCTCAGGGAACCTCGCTGGTCGGGACATTTACTCAAAACTCTCAGGTCACTAAGAAGAAATACTTACAAAGATGCAGGAGAAAGTCTTGTTCACCCAGAGGAGAGCAGCAGCAGCTTTGTGCATTGTGCTGCTGGTGCTGGCTCAGCAGGTGAGTGGATCGACTTATGGTAGTTACTAATGAATGGTGTGCAAGAATTCAGTGTTTTTAAGGTATTTTGAAAGCATGAGCTTTACACTGAAAATATTGATTAATCAACCAATTTTGGCTGTTTTAATCACCGTCAGGAAGTAGCAAAGAAAATATAAATGGAATGCACCAATTTAAAGGTGTAAACGCTCGATTAAAGTACATTCACAAAAAGATTTGCATATAAAGCTTCATACTTTACCTTTTTGAAATCTAGCTGATGAGCAGATTTAGTAGAAAGCTCTGTAAAAAGTGCATGTTTTGTTTTGCTTCCCTGCCTCAAACTTTTGCCAGAACTCTTTTAAATTAGCTTTAAAATAATTTATAACTTGAGTTTTATTGCACCACTTTGATTCGACACACACTGAAGACTACTGAGAATATCCGTAATGATTGTTTTTTCTTATTTGGTTCCTTAGGAATAACAATTCTGTCCCGTTCTGTGCCCATTTATTTGTCTATACCAGGTCTGCGCAGGTCCATTGGTCCGGTCCAGCCCTGACCAGAGTCCAGATTCAAGCGGGGTCCACACACCGAGGAGGATAGCTCGAATGACCCCGCTGTGGAGGATCATGAACAGTAAACCATTCGGAGCTTACTGCCAGAACAACTATGAATGCTCCACGGGCTTGTGCAGGTAACTGGAAAAGAAAATAGCTCACTGAAATAGCATTAGCTAGTAGCATAGGTAGAGTCAGTTGTGTAAGAAGCTAATGTACGTATAAAATAATACAATTGTATAATGTATTCTGACTGTTCAGTGATGGCGTTCGAAGGCTAGGCTGGTCAGGCTAACCCACGCTACATTAGCTAGCTACACATCGTAATGATTACATATGTTATAAAGTTATGTCCTCTTTCAGTTTTTGTTTAAACAGTGAAATGACCTCCTGTTAAACATAGCCCAACATAAATTTATGGGGTTTTTGCTAGTAATAACTCATCAAGCTAGCACAGCTAGCGAGATTTGGGGGTTAGCGTACTAGCTATGGAATTCTGTTAAGGTGCTACTATTGTGGATACATTTAAACAGGTTAGCAAGTTAGCCAAGTTCATTTTACTTTGATTCAGTTTAAAATACAGAAATCCTTGTGGGAAAAAAAGAAAATTAGGTTGTTAGCCATATAAATGTGATTGTAATAAAGCAAATATAAACACACAAAAGCAAAATTACTGAAAGTGAAACAGCCTGTCAGTAAAGCTAATCAGATACCTGCTTAATCTGATATTTTCACTCTCCATTTAATTTTGAATGTATATTATTTTTCAAGATGGTGTGTGAGAGAAGTTGTGAGTTTTCTGTGATGTTGAAGACAAGTTTAACCAATTTGTGTACTATGCTAAACTATTCTGTTACACTTTATTCATGGTAACCGCAATATCCTGATAGTCTTTCAAGTATTTGATAATTGTAATCAGTTATATAGGCATGTGTTCATTTTCAGAAACAAAATAAATATTGCAATTAATGTCCTTTACCAATGAACCAGTCAAACACGTACCACATTACGGGCTCCCACAAATCAACTGTAGCCAGCTGATACTCTGCCGTTGTGATAGATCAGCCTCAGTAATGAACGTGTTTGCACACCTGAACCTTGTCTCATTAATTTCTCTTTCTTCTTTTCACGTCAGAGCGGGATACTGCTCCACCAGCCACCGAGCCGCCTCAGAGACTGTCAACTACTAGACGTCAACCAGCGTGTTTACATGAGAGTGAAGCCATAATCCCTCTGAGGGGTTCTCACACCTGGGATACGCACTTATCCAGGCTTTTTTTTTTTTTTTTTTAAGAAAATTGGATTTATATTTATATGTGCCAATATATTTCTGATGATATCTAAATGTTTATATGAATTACACAGCAGGAAGTTAAGTCCAACATAAGCCATGTAACGGGGAGAGATCAGATGGTTGGAGGTTGAAGTAAGAGTGGAGTCAGTTAACATTGTTGTCTTCCATGATGGGATATAATATGAACATCGGATATTCTTGGTTTTGTGGCCAAAAGAACCTAAAGTACCTGTGTTTTTACTGCCCAGATCTCATAGCGGACACTTTGTGATTCGTAATGACGTCAAAAGAAACTTTGCCCGGCCAGTTACTGTGAACTTAACACCACAAATGATCCAAGTCTGATAACAACATTGGTATCGGCCCTTCGTTACGCTCATACCATGTCATATATTCACACATTTTTAAGCTACAGCTGTACAACTTTTGATCCCAGAGCTGTCTCCAGATAACGCTGGATAGAGCAGGGAGCAGTGTGAGCCTTTTAAAAAAGCTTTCGACGTTTAAATCTTCCCAGATGTCGTCATCGTTGTCTCGTGTCTGATAAGTTATCACCTGAATGTTTCCTTCCAACCATTCCACTGACAATGCGCCATGTGGAAAGCCAGAAACCCCCCAAAGATACAGGTTTTCATGACAAAGGAACATAAATCTAACTATAAGATTAGGGAACCCGACTCGCCAGGATCACAGTTGACTGTTGGTGGAAAAGTTTGGAAAAAGAAGAAGCAAAGTAGGAAAAAGGGCAAAAAAGGAAGATAAGACAAAGCACAGAAACGGAGCAGAGGTTACAAGATATTGATGCAACGCTCGAGGACGCAGAGCTTCTTGTCAAAACTTCCAGTTAGATTAGAATCATTAAAACTGTATTATTCATAATATATGTAATGCATGCATATGGTGATTCTCTTATATTTATTTTATCCTGTGTCAAAAATGTACCCGTCCCCATCACTTTATCATGTTTTGTTAAATATATTTGTTCATGATATTACGGTTTGTTTTTAGAATAATCAATCGCCCCGGCTGGAGCTCAGCCGATGTTAAATCTGTAACCAGTAACATTTCAGAGATATCTCGGCTCAGCGTACAAACATTGGGAACAGATCGTCTTGTTTCTTTTTTTTGCACATCCATCTCTTCAGATTGAAAAGCGATCACTGATCCTGCTTCGACTGACCTGCATAGTTTACTTCACGCACTGAGCAGGCGGTTGCTGATGTTTCGTACACTCTGCGTGTTTTAGAGATATTTGAGGAGGATTGCACTTTTAAACCCAAATTATCTTTGTACTGTGTGCTGTCGGCTGTATGTACTGTAATACCCACATGTAGAGGGAATGAGGAATAAATCCTTGGAAAAAGAATTGAATGCATCTGTGTCTTTTTAATTTTTAGGCTTTACAATAATTTATGTTAAAGCACGTTACTTTCCACCTGAGAGAAATAGTTTGGACATTTATGTATGTGACATATTTGATAGTAAAGAAATACCTGTGTGGCATGAAAACACAAAAACGTTAATACTGTATAATAACTGTCATTAATAAATAATAAATTGAGTTAAGTTCACAAAGATAAACAACAAAATGCTCCATAAACCATTTATTAAGCGATTGTAAAGGTTTATCAGTAGCAACTTAACTATAAAAGTTGAATTAAATGGTTTATAAAGACTTTCATAGTTAAGAAACAGTCACATAACTATTAAGTGAAGTTTATTTACATAATACATTTTAAATTTTAATTTTACTTTTAATAGTTTTTGACTAGCAAACTGTCTGTGGTCATCCATCCATTTGGTTTCTTCTATCGACACTGTAAATTTTGTTTTTTTGTTTAAAGTTGACTTTACTTTGAATGACTATTCAGTTTATTTTTTATGAGCTAAAAAGTTTCACAACTTAAAGTTAGTCTACGTAATAATTTCGACAATAGTTTTCCTAATATATCAGATCAGTTGGAAAGAAGTGCCCGTCGTTAATGGCAGAAATTCATAAAAAAAAAATGTTTTTTTCTTTGAAACACCCAAAACCAAGTCCACAGAGCAGTGTGTATGTGATGGTAGACGTGTGAAGTCATTATCTCAAGAAAACAAATTTTTTTAATCCGTGATATTGACATAAGTAACTCCTGGTCTTGAGAAAACAAATTAAACTTAAAGTCGAAAAACAGGAAATTATATGAATTCTGTGGGTCTGACCCTTAGATTGACCCTTGATTAACCCTTAGATTGACCCTTGGATTAACCCTTAGATTGACCCTTAGAGTAACCCTTAGATTGACCCATGGATTAGGATCCACTGGTCTAAACTAGCTGCATATAAAGATGTGGCTACAACAGCAACTTTGCTACTTACTGTGCACGCTGATGCATCATTAACAATGTGAAAGTATTTCATATAATGTAGAACTCACAGGGACAAAAGAGGCAGTTTTTCCTTAAATCGCTTCACTTACGTAATGGATTTAAATACTTCTTCCAGCATTGTTTCACAATCTGAAACTCCTGCAACTCATTTAATACATCTGCAGCACTTACTGCCACAGTCATGACTCATGCGCTCTAATTCATTTGAGTTTTTGCATTTTTCATGTGCTGACTCGGGACCGAAATCTGCCATCAGTGTTCAAAAGTCCAACAGCTGTTGGCTGTTGACACGTTCAGCCTTTCCCAACGATGGAGATGAGCCAAGAGTGCGAGGGAAACAAACAAAAATGATGTGGGAGCAAGAAGAATAATGTGTCCTGAAGGATTTCTCAGCTTCATAAAAAAATGTGCAGAGTCAGTGTAGTGTGTTTCCTCAGTGTGTGTTTGTGTGTATACATGTGAGTATCAGTGGCCTAAATTAAACATGTTATGTCCGTTAACTCACAGACATACGTTACTTTTTTAGTAACCTCAAATTGTCGCAGTTTGGTCAGTTTAAGGCAACAAAACTATTCAATTGAGTTCAGAAAAAGAATGATGGTTTCGATCAAAATAACTATATTTCACAAAAGTTAAATATGTCGTGTTCAGCTGGTTGAAGGATGTAAGATAGGATAAGTGACTTTTTTATAAAGTGAAATGGTCGCAGTTAGATTTTGTTTATGCAACAAAACTACTTGGTTAGGTTCCAGAAATATCTAGACTTGGGTTAAAGCAAGTAGGTTAATTTACGTTACGTATGTGAGATGAGCTCAGTACGTACATCTGTTAGCTCACGGAAGCACGTTAAAACAAGTTACTTTTTTATCACGTGAATAAGTCGCAGTTTGATTTGGTTCAGGCAACAAAACTATTTGGTAAGTTAGGGTTAGGGGTTAGGGTTAGGGTTAGAGATGAGTTACATTACGTAAGTCTGTTAACTCACAGATGCACCTTAAAACAAGTGACAAGTTTTTTTTTGTAATGTGGATAAGTCGCAGTTTGATTTTGACAACAAAACTATTTGGTAAGTTTAGGAAAAGATCGTGTTTTGGGTCGGAGAAGAAAGTTACGTTAAACTGTTCCGTTCCACTAGTGAAAGGGTGTATGGTAAAAATAAATAAATACTTGAGTGTAACGTGGAATGATTGCAGTTTGGTTAAGTTTAGGGAAAGATCGCTGTTTGGGTATTTAAATTTATTTTTTTAATGCAAGTTCAACACGTTATAACACGTTTAATCAAGTGGCACTTTTGAAATGATGCAGTTTGATAAGGTTTGGCAAGAAAACCTATTGGTTAGGTCAAGGAAAAGATAATTATTTAGGTCAAAATAACTGCTGATTTACAAACGTATACGACTTGAGTTGAATGCATTACGTTTGTTGACTGATGTGAGTTAAAACAAGTGACATTTTTTATGAGGTGAAGTGGTCGCAGTTTGGTTTAGGCAAGAAAACCACATGGTTAGGTTCAGGAAAAGATCATTATTTGGGTCAAAATAAGTAATGGTAATTGACATTAAATGTGGGACATGAATTAAATACATTACGCTGTTCACTAACAGGCGAAGTTAAACCACGTGTGTGAACATTGTGAAATTGTCGCAGTTTGGTTATCTTTAGTCCTCAACAAAAAAAGATGGATTTGGTAAAAAGTGACTTTTTATGTCTAATATTTGGATGCATGTGTTTTCTACAGACTTTAGTGTGTGTACTGCAAACATTTTTAAAAAGTTTAAAGTCATTACAAGCCTATTTATTAGACAGGCGAACATTAAAACCAGGCGACACAGTGGTGTTTTAAAAATGTGTTTACTGTTCCTTCATGTGGAGACTTCGTGCTCCCGTGGCCTGATGCCGATCTTGGCCACATCCTTCCCGTCACTATCGATCAAATTTGTCTGGGCAAGCGTTATCTGGTCAACTTTTGACTCGCACACAGTGTTCTTCATACAAGCTGTGAGCCAACTCGCTGCCACATTTCACTGTGTGAGAGTGTGTGTGTTGGTCTTTTAACGCCAATGATGATATTTTGGAGGTTGGCCGGACAGAGACTGGCTTGCTTGGAATTGTGTTACTGTTCAGACTAACTGAAGACCGTTTTGAAATAGCTCAACCTTTCCTCTGCTTTCACGTCTGTTTTGCGAACTGTGCTTTTAGTTTTGTTCTGTCGTAGTCTAACCTCAGTCTGGGTTCATAATAGGTCTTTTATTTCAACAATATAATCACTACAATTTATCTTTATTTACGTGAAATGAACACGTCACACAGAGACCCATATTTTACAGCGGACATTTTGTTTCATCATAGCATGCAGAAAAGTAGATTACAAGAAAAACAAGAAAAACAAAAGAACCTTGTAGACCAGCAGTCCACTGTATTCTTTCCAGTTGTGTAGATGATTAAATGAATTCCTAGCTAAACATTTTGCCAAAAGATACGAAGCTAATACGAGTCTCAAGTGCCAAATACATGTGAGAGCTAGCATGACTTTCTGTAAATGTCCTGTCATGTATAAATAAATAACACTAACCTTTATCTCAACAGGAAAATTAAGTGAGCAGTGTAACGTATTCCATGTCTGGAAAGGGCTTAAAGTTAGCCAGCGCTCAGTGGTAATAATTAGCTTCTGCATTTTGCTAGCAGTTAGTTTGCACACAAAGTTATGTTCCAGGGGAAACTTACACACTAAAGGTATGAAATGCAAATATTTGAACAAGTACTTAGATATATTTAAGTAGCTATCCGAGAAAGAGTAAAAATGGAAGGAAAACAAGCTAGCTAAAGAAGATTTAGGTGCAGCTACGCTAAAAAGGTCAAAAACCTTCTGGATATTAATGCTTCTGTCAAACTTCATGGACATTTTTGTTTAAACGTCTGCACCAAAGACTTAAATCTGATTAAAAACAGAAATTATCGTGACAAAAGAAGCTGTTCGCCATGTTTCACACGAATCTTGAGAAATCTCTTGGTAGATTTATGACACCGTTGAAAACACATGTTTTACATTTGAGTCATTTGACCCAACAATTGAAGACTGTTTAACACAAAATGTTGGTTAAACTTTCTTGAGCAGGCGGTTTTCAGAGCAGTTTGGTGATGGCATGTGTTTCACGGTCATGTATGTTCAGAGCCAGAAATCAATACTCTCAGGCCTGAACAGAAACCCGTCTGTGTTTATTTCCGTCTCTTTGCTTTGTCAGATATATACGACCCAGGTCAAGTATTTCTGTCTGTGTTTAATATCAGTAAACTTTGTACTCTAAACACCACGTTTCGTTAGCAGGGCAGGCTACACTCTCACTTTCTCTGACATGTACTCAGAGAAACCTCCCGTTTTATTATTTCTTGAGAGATAATACAGCTTCATCAACAGTTTTATTCAGAAGCATTCATCTTATAGTGAGGTGGGAAATAGCAAAACATCAAGGAAGCCAAGGAAAGATCGAATATAATACTTCCACAGACTAGATTAAACTGTGTTAGATATAAGATATTAAGTTAGTTTTGTATGAAAATCTGATGATGCAGTGGAAAAACAATATATTGTAAGAAAGACAAAGCGTCTCTCACTGACTGATGTTAGTAAACAATAACAAGAAACAGCTGATATAGATGTTAGGAAACATACATGGTGGAAGATGTTGCACCACCTGCTGGATGCCTAAAGACATTTTTTATCCTCTAACAGGCCAGTAAGAGAAGGGTTTGATATTTTGAGTCATGTAGATGAAGAAGACATCTGAAACAACTATTTTCAAGTGTTATCACAATTAAAACAGACACATAAATAGATGATTATGGAACGCTTTTATTTATTTGAAACTTAAAACCTTTATTGCTGCCTTTCGAAACAGCATGAAGACAAAACATTCTTATCTTCAGGTTACTTGCTAAGGTTTAAATATCTGGAAAACCCTTTTGTTAGACCCAGATTAGTTTAAAGGAGACATGTCATACTTTTCTCTAGTTTTAGGTTACAACTCGAACAATTAAACATGCCTTAATACTCAGAAAACAAATGTTCTCACATCGTCCAGCTGTCTGAAATGCTCTGTTTTAGCTCCTGTCTCTTTAAGGCCCCTCCCCTCCTCTGCTGATTGGTCAGCTCGTACATGCCTGAGCCAACACCGCTAACAACAACAGAGCAGCTTTGCTAAATCGACTCTTGCGTGAGAAACTAGCCATAAATTAAGCGAATGTGTGACTCCACGATGTAGTGTGATGTCACAAAGTCACGGAATTATAGGTGGGACTACTGACGAGGCGTTCAGGAGCAGCGTTTTCTGCGCAGACTTTGACCTTTTTACACTTTCAAGATATTTTCCATGCAGAAGAACATGAAACACTGACAGAAAGGCAAAAAAGGTGCTCACAGACGAGGTGTTTTCTCCGTTTTAATACAGAATTAGTTTCAAAAACAGCAAAAACATCACAGTTGTTCGGCTGGATTTCCTATTCAGACTTTAACATTACGTAGAGACGTGACCCTGATTGTTTGTGGTACACATGGAGTGTGGCGCTCACATCTTCAGATATCACCTTATTGAATTACCTTTGTTTATTCCATGTAACATCTTTTTATTTCCCTTAAAAGTTTCATGCAACAAACCGTTAAAGATGAAATGTGTACGTAAAAATGTAAAACAGCAGATGTGAGTAAATGGTTTTAGGTTTTTTTTTTAATGCAATTACACTTAAACACAGTAAATTAAGGCAAGTCCTTTATAAATCCAAAAATCCAAAATTGCACTTATTAGACACTGCATCCAAAAATATCTAAGTCAACGGCATGCTTTCATTTCAAACAAATCAACTAGTCGAGCTCTCAATGTGCTAAAAAATCATTTCCACGACTGCATCTTCAAGTCTGCTCTGTTGCATAGTTAAAAATAAAACAGCACACTTGTAGTTTGATAAGTGCGACAATGTTAAGGCCTCGAAGAAATCTCCCAAACTGACTCGTGTCCTCATTCAAGACACGTCTGCATTAGCTTCCTCTAATTATCATCTCAGTGCTACAAAATAAATAGTAGATTATCTAATATCTGGTATTATTTTATACATCGTACAGCATGTGGGATCGGAGGTAAAGTGAGTTTTAGGAGGTGCGACGCGAAAGCGCGTGTGGCAATAAATTAGGATAAAGTTAGTTAATGAAGTCTGAGAACTGTGTTTAAGCTTAAAGGTTTGTGTTAGTCGGCGGTGGCTCGCTTGTTCGGTGGAGAGTTAGATCACATTTATTCCAACGAGTCGAGGACGGACATTAATCTTTGTTGCGTTCAAAAACCAAAACAAGCAATGACTTGATCGGGTGTTGGACTTTAAGGCGAATACCTGCCACAGAACCACACTGGGTCACACGTTTCTGCTCTACGATGAACACGAGCACTCTGTAAATACTCACTAGAGCACCAAGTTGTGTGTTAACGCAAGAGAAAATAGTCCCCAACGCTGACTACATTTACATGCACACTAATATTACGTATACCGACGTTGATAAGCGCCAAGGTGAAAAAAAAGTTCTGACTTTAAAGATATAGTTTGGGTCTTCTGATGTTGGGCTGTATGAGGTACTGATCGGTAGTCAGGCACCAACAGTAATGTGACGTATTCTAGCCACCTAAATAATAAAAATCTGTTTACGTATGTGTAGACAGCCATTTTCTTTGGGACTGTTTTCCCTCAACAGTACAACGTCCGTATTCCTACGCAGAAGCACAGCTTTACAGTAATATTGTCTTTTTCAGAACCAGGGTAAGTAACTGCATATTCCCCGTACGTAACATCGTAGGTAAGAAGTTGAGCTGCTGCTGCTGCTACAGAAACACGGATCAATCACAATGTTTTGACCTAAAACAACAAAAAAAGCTTTGTTGCTGAAGTTTGATCAGATTTTTACATAAATAAAAGATAATGTAACATGTGTCTCTCACCTCGGCCTGTCATGATCATCACGTTATCGTCGGTTTTGCTGGTTTGTTGTCTGTTTTTTAAAAAAATTATTTAGAAAATGTTTATATTTCTTCCAATGGAAGAGGATCAGTAGCTGTATGAATCTTTTTTCCTCAGATTCTGAGTTTTAAGTCAGAATCCTCTTTTGTGTTTCATATTCCAATTTCTAAAGAATTTAAGGTGATTTGATCTTTATCAAATATCATTTATCGCAATTATTTCTGAGTCATTATATTTACGTATTTTATCGTGCACACACCCAGTGATAATATGTATCGGACCCTCCTCCTGTTCTGTTAATTTATTGTTGTTCGAACGTGAGTAATGTTCCAGATTTTAGCTTCATCTTGTCTCCTGAGTGGTTCCACCAGCTCCCCTCACTGCACCGCACACGACCCACTGGGCAGGAAGTCCTGCACGTACGCCGCCACGGCCTTGGTGAGGTAGGTCATGCTCCCGAAGCGGCCGCTGGGGGCGCTGTCGTACAGCAGCCTGCACACCCCGGTGGACGGGTCCCTCTCCAGGATGTGCTCCTCGGCCCCCAGGTCCTTCTGCAGGAGGACAGAAACAAGGAAACCCTGCCTGAGCTGATCACAAACACCGACAGTGGATCTGAGAGCGTTCTGCTGACCTGATCCTTGTAGAACATGTCGTTGGCCAGGTGGACGATCTTCTCCACGTGGATGATGGAGCCGATGCTCGGGATGTCCACGTCGGCCAGCATGGTGAGCACCAGGATGCCCTCCACCAGCAGCTGCCGGTACTCCGGCTGAGGGACGCGGTTCAGGACCGTCTCCACGTGGACGGAGAACTTGATCTCTCCGGGTGTCATCTGGAGGAGGAGTTCAAGAGGAAGATGAGGAAGGAAACACAGCTACGGATTTGTCTGTTATAATACACTGTCCGAATTGTTACCTCTTGTGTGGTGGAAGACGGGAGGACGAACCCTTCTATGGACAAACCGTGGCACTGGAAGACAAAGTGTTTGTATCCTGGTGTTAAAAACCCAGAAAAGACATAATCCCAGCTTTCCAAACACCTGATCCTGGCGTGCAGACTCACCTTCTGCAGGATCTTCCAGACTTTCTGGTAGAAGCCCACGGGGACTCGGTTCAGCGCTCCGTCCAGACGCCTCCTGCGCAGCCACTGGCCTTGTCTGGTGTCCTTAGCGGCCGGGATGCTCTCCGGAATATCCAGAGACTCTATGGACGGCAACCTGTACCTCTGAACAGCCAGAACCACAGGGAAACCGAGCATTAAAGCTGTGTCTGTGGTGGAAGAACAGCGCCCTCTTCCTGTTTTGAAGCGTAAAGCAATCTAGCACATAAAAACTGTCAGAATGTTCAGAAATATCTAAAAAAATGTTACCCCAGATTCAATGTTTTCTATGTCCAGAGACTGAGATCGCATGCTCTGAGAGGAAAGAAATAGAAACAAGGCAGAGAAAAAAAAGAGACAGGAAAAACAAAAATAGATCCACAAAATGAAAACAAAACAGTGAAGGCAACAAAAAACAAACCCAAAAGCTTCTTGCGTCGCGACGTTAGGAGAAAAAAGCCGCGTGAATCAGAATCAGGGTGAGAAAATTAAAGAAGTGAGGTTAGAAAACAAACAGGTTAAATCACAGCTGAGCAGCTTCTTAATGTGGCTCCAGCACACAAGTGAAACAAAGCTCAGCATCGAGAAACAGCGAATGGAAAAGCGTTAGAACATTTGCGAGAACATTTTTATGTAGACGAACAATGTTTCAGTACGTCTACAGAGCTTAGAGAATAAAAGTATCTCTTTTTAATCTCATTTTAAAATGTTTGCAATTCCAAAATAATTGTTTTGTTCATCAATAATATGTTTAAAAGGACAAGAGCTTAAATATTTGCTCTACCTGCGACTCACAACGCAGCATTAAACCCGACTGATTTAAATATTCTGCTTCTGTCTCCATCTTTTAAGCGTTGATGTCCGCATTTAAGGGATCATTGCAATAAATGTGTTTTTATTGGCTGATACTTTAAATACAAATCTTTTACTCTCTCGTATCGGCATTGACCGGTTCAGGTTTTACTAATTTATCGAGCAGAAAAGTCAAATATTCTTTGGTTTCAGGTTCCAAATGTAAAATAAATTGGATATATTTCAGTTTTAGACTGTTGGTTTGACAAAAACTAGCATTTGTGACTGTTTAATTGCCTTAAATTGATTAAGTTGTGAACAAATATGTCAAACTTTTGGTTTTAAAGAGTTTAAAGAGGTTTTAAAACAGAAAAAGCAGCAAACGATGCCTGGGTGATTTACAATTATTACATTTTGACTGAATTTTACAGTTTTTGCTTGTGGGTGACATTTTAAACATTAAAGTTTATTGTTAAAATGTAAAATATCCTGCCTCCATTACACTCCGTTTCATAACCATCTTTGAGGGATCACTGCGAATATCAGCATCGGTCAGGCTCTAGTTTATATAATTTACCAAGCTGAAATGCCAAATATTCACTGGTTCCAGCTTCTAAAATATCAAATAAACATCTAAAAACACTGGATGTATTCAGATTTGGGGCTGTTGGTTTGACAAAAACAGCACTTGTGACTATTTTCTGGCTTCATATTGACCAAAAGATTATTAATCAAGAGAAAAACCTTCGCACCGATTCTGAAAACAATCCTGAGATGTAGCTTTACGCACAACAAAGACTCATTAAAGAATTGAATGAGATAATTAGGAGGTTAGTCGCTGGTGTGAGCTGCTCCATGACTTTTAGTTGATGTTCGTGTTAATTGTTTTTCGGATGAATTAACACCCAGAAGTTTAAATGTGGTTAATTGTTTGTCACCTTGCGACGGAAGGACAGTGACGGGTCGAGCTGAAACAGAGACAGAAATATCCACTTTGCATCACAGACTCAGAGATCGAGGACGCTGCGTCTGATTCTCCTCAGACGACGATTCAACGCTGAATAAATGAAATGATTTCCAACGGCTGCAAACACTCGAAGCGATCGCAGTTATTCAGGGATAATATCAAATTCAAACCGCTTTGAATCGGCTAAATCAAACAAAGTGGAATCACTGACATCATCATCGAGTTCCTTCTGCGCCTAAATAAATTAAACCTGAATTAATACCTCATTTTAACTCACCAGCAGCTGATTAATCACAATCACAACCCAGAAATTTCAATCTAAAACCAAATCCAATAATAAAATCCTCCTCTTAACATCATCATCATCATCGTCACCTCTGCAGCCGGATCTGTCAGAGACAACCTGGGTTCCTGGAGCGAAACAAAAGCAAAGAACAATCAGGATCTTTTCTTTCTTTTCATCTGTCCTTCAGTAATAAACAGGAAGAGAAACAGATCAGATCAGACAGAGCGGATCACCAAAATATACGTTTTCTTCCCAGTGTTTCTGTACTTTACAGTAAAAAACAAAAGAGAAAGAAGAAGCAGATTTAAAGCTGCGATAGTCAACAAGCCTTGGAGTGAGCATCACCTTAGACGGGTCCGTCAACGACAACCTGTGCTCCGCCTGCAACACAACAGACAAGCTGTGAATAAATCAACGAAAAGCTGCTCTGGTGATTTATGTAAAACTGAGGATTGTTCACGTCGGCCTCAACGATCGACTCGATTTGGAAAAATCTCCACAATTGTCCGTCAACGTCACTCTTCCTTTTTTAATCTCCCCACAATTACGGAGGTGAATTAACACCTGATCTGATTCGCAGACACTCGTTTACCATCGTCACCTTACTGGGATCCGTCAGAGACAACCTGTGCTCCAGCTGCAAGGACACAGAAGTCGGTTTTGCCATGAAAAAGCACAATATTTTCAAAATAAGAGCCTCTCTCCCTCCATCAGCACTTTGAATGACACACTGGAGAATTCATTAGTGCCAAAACTTTGATGTCTTATCCGACTTTTCGTTGTCTCTTTTAATCGGGATCTTTTGATAATAACATCCTACCATCTTCATGTCGCTCTTCAGTTTGCTGATGCCGGCTCTCTCGCTCTTGGTGGCGCCCACGTTGCCCAGGTGATGGATGGAGATGGCGGGACTGACGCCGGCGTCCAGCTCTCTGACTGTGGAGGTAGAAGAGAAGAATCTGATTGGCTCTGTGTGTGTGTGTGTGTGTGTCCCCGATCCGGGATCTGATTGGTCGTTACGATGGACTGACCGCTGCGCTGCACGCCGAACTCTTTGCCGCTGAGGATGTGATGGAGGAGATTCTTCAGTTCTGACGGGCTCAGGCTCATCAGACTCTCCGTGGCCTCCTCTCCTGCACACACACACACACACACGTTACGTTACAACACAACACTAAACACACCACTTTGTCACCTTCTTCCTGTCTTACCTGAGCAGTTGAGCGACTGAGCCAGCTCGGTGGCCATCACCTGGATGATGAGGCCGATACGCAGCCTGAACATCTCGCTGAATAGGCTGGGCTGAGTCCTGATGCTCATCGCCAGGTACACCATGAGCTCCTGGAGGAAAGGGGGACGGAGTGAACGAGGAGGCGAGGAGGAGAAATCTCTCAGGTGACTGCGGCGGGTCTCGTGACTTACCTGAGTGAGGATGGCCACGCTGATGTTGTTGTCGCTGGCCTCGTCGATGAGGAAGGCCAGCTGATCGGGAGGGATGGGAGCCGTGATGGTCTTCTCTCTCGGCTCGGGAGGAAGACCCACGGTCAGGTGCTTCTGGTGCGCCAGCAAATCAGAGCAGGCCTACGGACGGATCGCAACCAATCGAGAAGTGAACATGAGATACATACGGAAGCCTTGAGAGGAAAAAAGATAACAATCTGTTCTCCACATGTGTCTTACCGAGTCGAGCTCCTCCACCTTCTTCTTCAGCATGCCGGAGATCATCCTGATGAGGCCCCAGTGTTTGAGCTCACCTGCCTTCTCGTAAAGGTCGGTCAGCAGAGTCCTGACCGTCGAGCCTTTACCATGCAGGTTCGTGTCCCACTCCATTCCCCTGAAAACAAGTCAAAGCCTGAGCAGATAAAAGGTGTTTTCTTGGCCAACGCTGCACATATTTAACACGTCTGACTCTATAGTGTTACAGTTGCAGTCGCGGTGTGTATCTCACTTGTCTTTGAAGAGGATGTAGAGTATGTCAGCCTGGTCCTGGAGACTCTGCGTGTCTTTCAGCAGCTGGGCTAACGCGTTGTAGTCGATGTCTCCGCTGGCGTCTCTCGGGATGCCGCTCTCCGATGTGACCGACACCTGCGGAACCTGAAGGTGGGAGGTTAAAAGTTTGGCCAGATGAGAAACTACATGAAGACGTTAAAACCAAACAGACCTGAGAGTCTTGCTGCGTAGACGGTTCTGGGAGGTTCAGGTTGAGGGCAGGCTGAGGGGAGCGGAACAGCTTGTTCGACAGGTACATGTTGACATCTGGACGAAAACAAACTGCTGTCAACATCTGCAGGAGGCAGCGAACACATTGGAGCTACAGATCCACTCACTGTGAACGCCCAGGTCCTGAGCCTTGTTCTTCAGGGACACCATCTCCTTGGTTTTTGTGGCCAGGGCCTTGAACCTCCCCAGAGCTCCTTTGACGGGACGCTTGGCCTTCTTGGGGGCGGAGTGAGCCAACAGGTGGTCCAGGTACTGAGCGAGGTCGTCAGCCTCTGGAGAGGACGGAGGCGGAGAGACAGAGCGTGGGGAAAAAAAGGGAAAGAGAAGTGATGAGTCACGATGAGCAGAGAAGAAAAAGGTTAATCAAGTTTGAAGTAACAATAGATTCAACTCACCTTTATTTAGTGTTCAGAGAATCCGAACATTTAAATCAAACCATCTAGATTTACTAAACAAATCTATCTAAGAATAAGCAGTTTCAATAGGTTTGTTCACCCAAAACACATTTTTACATTTTAGAGCCGATATTAAAACAAAACAAACATTACAAAAAAATTACCCGCATGGATTAAGAACACACAAGAGTGCCTGTGTTTGAGATTTTAGGTGAACTGGCCCTTTAAACTCTTAGGATTACAACATCCACGAGCAACATGCTTCTAAAATGCTGACGTTCACCAACAGACCGGCCATTTAAAAACACGACTATATCAAAATAAGCCAGACGTGCAGTGAACGCAACACGAACAGTTAAAACATGCAGAATGTTTTCTGAAGAGAAAGAGAAATGACCGAGTGCTCTGGATGGGAAGTGATTCCCTGTTCTCTTATTGGTTCTTGATCAATTTCTGTCAAGCTAACTGTGTCTGTGATCATCTCAAAAGGATGAATACTTGTATCATCATCAGGATTGATGGCGTTCCTGGAAATCAAGCCCATGTTCAGGTGCTTGAACTTGAAACTAGCGCTGGTTTCATCGTCTTGTTTTGCCATTTTTTGCCTCCTCGTCCTCCCGATCAAATATGGATATTAAATGTCAGCGAGGAGAGACTAACAGCAGCAGGCTACGACAACAGACAGATGTTGCAGCTGTGCTCCGTCTCAACACCTCATGTCTTCTCCTCGTCTCCTCCACTCTCACATCAGGTGGAAGGAACTAAGACGCAAGAAGAGGAGGCACGGAAAAAATCAAGGATTAAGAACAGGGCTTCAAAAAAGAGTTCTGCCATTTTGTTTTCTGTCCTTGTGATTTTTGTTGTTAATCAGGTGTAAGATTCCTAAGAATCAGGTAACTAGAACCAGTTCTCAGCAGTTCTGGTTTTTGATTGCCATTCCACGCTCCACACAAACCTTCAAACTGTCAAATGCATGTTTTCATTAATTAAAAACAGTGCAACACAAGCAAAGCGCAGCCTCTGAGCAGCTGTTAAACTTTAAACAACCAGCCATTACAGGTCAGCACAGAGGATTTGGGGGACGGGAGACGGATGAGTGATCGCGTGACAGCCGGAAAAAAAAGCAGGAAGTGATGATTAATGAGAATCCGACACAGGCTAATTAGTCACATTTCATGTTTCTTATCACAGGTTGTAAATATTAAAAGAGTTATTAATGTTTTTGAATTTCAGAATGGAGGCATGCGTGTTTTGAGTGGTTAATGGTGACACTGACAGCACAGACAGTCAGAGTACAACGTCTGTGACTGTGTGCGCCTCCGTGTTCTTCCACTAGGAATGATCAAACCAACGATGGGGAAACAAACGAGCAGCAGTACTTTAATCTGTTTGTCCATCCCAGGTGTCACCATTCCTCCCCATCCATCCATCCATCGGTCTGTCGTTTTCCTTACCATCATCACAACGTAACTCATGCACGTATCCATCGCCGTCACGCTCATCATCGCCATCATCATCAGCATCATACGCTTCGTCGTGGCGGCTCATGCTGCCAGAAGCCTTACCGTCCAGGAAGCTCAGGTGAGCGAAGCAGGAGGTGGTCATGAACTCCGACAGCTTCCCCGTCTGGATCCTGGAGGGAAGAAGGAGGAAATTAAACGCTGGTGTTTCTCAGTTATCTACCTGTGGTTTTCTTAGGGATATATATATTCCTGAATTCTGTCTTTTTTTCTTAGAAGTCTTGGGTTTTTCTTGGAATTCTGACTATTTTTCAGAATTTTGACTGTTTCCTTAGAGTTCTGACTTTTTTTCTTGGAATTCGGGCATCTTGGAATTCAGTTTTTTTCTTCTCGGAATTCTGCCTTGGAGTTCTGAATTTTTTTCGGAATTCTGACAGTTTTTCTTGGAATTCTGACTTCTGCTTTGGAATTCTGACTTCTGCTTTGGAATTCTGACATTTATCCTCGGGATTCTGACCTTTATTCAGTCTTACGACTTTTTCCTCAGAAGTTTCTGACATTTTCCCCTGGAATTCTAACCTTTTTCTAGGAATTCTAGCTTCTGTCTTGGAATTCTGTTTAGTTTTCTCGGAATTCTGCCTTGGAGTTCTA
>CAEMYA010000423.1:300932-316420 GCA_903131615.1 Diplodus sargus | reverse complement strand
CCCAGGTCCTGAGCCTTGTTCTTCAGGGACACCATCTCCTTGGTTTTTGTGGCCAGGGCCTTGAACCTCCCCAGAGCTCCTTTGACCGGACGCTTGGCCTTCTTGGGGGCGGAGTGAGCCAACAGGTGGTCCAGGTACTGAGCGAGGTCATCAGCCTCTGGAGAGGACGGAGGCGGAGAGACAGAGCGTGGGGGAAAAAAAGGGAAAGAGAAGTGATGAGTCACGATGAGCAGAGAAGAAAAAGGTTAATCAAGTTTGAAGTAATAGATTCAACTCACCTTTATTTAGTGTTCAGAGAATCCGAACATTTAAATCAAACCATCTAGATTTACTAAACAAATCTATCTAAAAATAAGCAGTTTCAATAGGTTTGTTCACCCAAAACACATTTTTACATTTTAGAGCCGATATTAAAACATAAGAAACATTACAAATAAATTACCCGCATGGATTAAGAACACACAAGTGTGCCTGTGTTTGAGATTTTAGGTGAACTGGCCCTTTAAACTCTTAGGATTACAACATCCACGAGCAACATGCTTCTAAAATGCTAACGTTCACCAACAGACCGGCCATTTAAAAACACGACTATATCAAAATAAGCCAGACGTGCACTGAACGCAACACGAACAGTTAAAACATGCAGAACTGTTAATGTTTTCTGAAGAGGAAGAGAAATGACCGAGTGCTCCGGATGGGAAGTGAGTTTCCGTTCTTGACAAGCTAGCAGTAGCCTGTGAGCTAACTGTGTCTGGGATCATCTCAAAAGGATGAATACTTGTATCATCATCAGGATTAATGGCGTTCCTGGAAATCAAGCCGCCACGCAAGAAGAGGAGGCACAGAAACAAGTCAAGAAATAAGAACAGGGCTTCAAAAAAGAGTTTGTTGCCATTTTGTTTCTTGTCGTGTTTTTTGTTGTTCATCAGGTGTAAGATTCCAAAGAATCAAGTTACTTGGAGCCAGTTCTCAGTAGTTCTGGCTCTTGATTCCCATTCCGCGCTCCACACAAACCTTCAAACTGTCAAATGCATGTTTTCATTAATTAAAAACAGTGCAACACAAGCAAAGCGCAGCCTCTGAGCAGCTGCTAAACTTTAAACAACCAGCCGGCACAGAGGATTTGGGGGACGGGAGACGGATGAGTGATCGCGTGACAGCCGGAAAAAAAAGCAGGAAGTGATGATTAATGAGAATCCGACACAAACTAATTAGTCACATTTCATGTTTCTTATCACAGGTTGTAAATATTAAGAGTTATTAATGTTTTTGAATTTCAGAATGGAGGCATGCGTGTTTTGAGTGGTTAATGGTGATACTGGCAGCACAGACAGTCAGAGTACAACGTCTGTGACTGTGTGCACCTCCGTGTTCTTCCACTAGGAATGATCAAACCAACGATGGGGAAACAAACGAGCAGCAGTACTTTAATCTGTTTGTCCATCCCAGGTGTCACCATTCCTCCCCATCCATCCATCCGTCGGTCTGTCGTTTTCCTTACCATCATCACAACGTAACTCATGCACGTATCCATCGCCGTCACGCTCATCATCGCCATCATCATCAGCATCATACGCTTCGTCGTGGCGGCTCATGCTGCCAGAAGCCTTACCGTCCAGGAAGCTCAGGTGAGCAAAGCAGGAGGTGGTCATGAACTCCGACAGCTTCCCCGTCTGGATCCTTGGAGGGGAGGAGGAGGAAATTAAACACTGGTGTTTCTCAGTTTTGTCCCTGTGGTTTTCTTAGGGATATATATATTCCTGAATTCTGTCTTTTTTTCTTAGAAGTCTTGGGTTTTTCTTGGAATTCTGACTATTTTTCAGAATTTTGACTGTTTCCTCAGAGTTCTGACTTATTTTCTCGGAATTCTGGCTTCTGTCTTGGAATTCTTTTTTTTCTTCTCGGAATTCTGCCTTGGAGTTCTGATTTTTTTCGGAATTCTGACAGTTTTTCTTGGAATTCTGACTTCTGCTTTGGAATTCTGACATTTGTCCTCGGGATTCTGACCTTTATTCAGTCTTACAACTTTTTCTGACAGTTTCCCCTGGAATTCTAACCTTTTTCTAGGAATTCTGGCTGAATTCTGTTTTGTTTTTTCCTCAGCATTCTGGCTTCCGTCTTGGAGTTCGGCTTTTTTCTCGGAATTCTGACATTTTTTCTTGGAATTCAGACTTGGAATTCTGACCTCTGTCTTGTAAGTCTGACTTTTTTTCTTGGAGTTCTGACTTATTTTTTCAGAATTACGACTTCAGAAGTTTAACTTACTTCTCGGAATTCAGACTTTTTTCCCGGAACTCTGATGTCTGTCTTGGAATTCCGTTGCTCCGAGTTGATCAGGTACATTTTATGTCTATGAAAACTCCTTATCCTGTGGGTAAAAACCTCTAAATTTCCAGAAGCAACACACAAGACATGACCTCGTCACCATGCACACTTCACCTTGCTCCTCCAAAATATCCATCCTGCAGCTTCTTCAGTGTAGCCAAGACTGCAGGGTCCAGGTTTGTGTGGTCTTCAGCTGGAACACACACAAAATGTGGAAAACTCAAAAGAGGTTTTCATACATCTTCAGCTTTCTGATATATCTTCAGGTGTTTTGTTGCGATAACTTCCTGTGTGTGTGTGTGTGTGTGTGTGTGTGTGTGTACTTACTCAACATAGTCTGTGAAATGGGAAAAGTGACGGTGGGTCGTCCGGTCATCCTCCACCTGGACGCGAGGTAGGCGATTTCTGTCCTCAACATCTCCACAATCATTTTGTTGTCCAACGCCAAGTAGAACTGCTGGTGGTCGATGAACTGGAAGGACAGAGGGATGATGGGAAAATCACATGTAACTGCGTTTAAAAATCTGCCTAGTTTTCTTTAAAATCGTGTCTCCGAGCGTTTCCTTATCAACCTGAGGTGTGAACGAGAACATGGTGTTTCTGATGATGTAGAACTTGGAGGTTCCCAGAACTCCGATCCTCCTGCAGGGCCGACCCGTCAGACCCAGCCTCGGGTTACGACCTGCAACACAGCGTGAGATGACGAAGTGTATACATCATCAGTCAAACTTTCTACTTCTGACTTAAAGAATGAGATATCAGAAAACGTCCTCTAACGTCGTACCGAGTCGGGCGTAGATGTGGCTCAGGACTCTGGACGGCTGCACGTGGATGGGATGGATGTCGGCGACGGTCTCCACCTCGATCCCGTTCTGCAACAGCAGCTCTTTGATCTCCTCAGTCTCCGCCAGAATCGACACTACAAGAGGAAAGAGAGTGCTTAACACTCATCTAGGACTCAAATCAACACGTGAATACTTCCTCAGACGTCCCGTGAACTCACCCTGTACGACCACGTCCGGCTTGGGGATGGTGGAGAAGCGTCGGTTCAGAGGGTCGATCTCTCCGGGAGCGAGAAATCCCTAAAATATGAGTTTTTAAAAAGTCAGAGCCCCAAAATCTGCAAGTGTTTAAGTGTCAGTAAGCGAGATGTCGGCTCACCTCAGTCAGGAGGTTCCCCAGGATGTACAGAGACTGTCCCCACTTCAGAGGTAGCTTACCCATCGGGATCCTCTCCACAGAGTGAGGGTTCATGTACTCCTCCTCCACCTTTCCAACATGAGCACATTTAAAAGATAAACATCTCAGTGGTATCGAGAAGTTCCACATCTCTCCTCAAAGTCGTCACCTTGTCTGCAGGGACGCTGTAGAGCTCCGGCACCAGGCGTATCCCGTCCTTCTGTTTGATCAGGATGCCCTCCAGAGCCTCCTGGTACTCCGTCACCTGGACGAATCCACAGAAGTTGTATCTTAGCATTCACCTCGAGGACAGGAGCAGGAGATAACAATGCTTGGAGGCACACACACACACACGCTGATGTTCATCACCTGTTCGGGGCTGTTGATAAATATGCCGTCCAGGATGAGGTAGGTCCAGAAGAGCGGCCACTCGCACTCGATGTTTTCAAACAGCTTCAGCTCTGCAGACTCGTAGTACAGACGGTTTGGATCCTGGAGGAACAAAGAAGAAGAGGCGTATTTTTATCCTCTTCCTATATGTAGATTATCTGACAGGCTGCATCTTCTTCAGGCTGTTTACCTCTTTTGGTGTTTTGTGTCCGTCTCTGAGGAACCTGCAGCAGCCGTATCGACCCTGAACGGACGCAGAGAGGAAGTGAACTCATCCTGACATTTTATACATTTGTTTCCCTTTGTTACTGCACACTTCTCTGCACCTGCAGTTTAGAGATGATCTCCTCCTTGGTCATGTTGACGATGCTCATGTCCTCAACGGCGAAGGCGGGATACGAGATGATAGCCAGGACGCCGGCGTCCACCTCTTTGGACATGGACGCTCGGGGTAACATGGACGTCAGGATGGACTGAAGAAGAAAACAAAGAGGAGGAAACGTGTTGTTTAATGTGACATGAAACAATGCAGTGATAAGTTAAGATCACATGTATTTGTGTACCTGGCAGTGCTGTATGTCGTCAGCCAGGGCGTGGACCACAGATCCTGGTCCTCCTTTCGCCCCGAACAGGTTGAGTTCATCCAAAGCCTCTAGAGCTGCCTGGAGGATAAACAGCAGCCATGTGACGCTTTGCAATCCCAGCAGAAGATTAAATATTTTGACACAAACTGTGGAGATGACTGTAGAAATATGACACCATCATCAGCACATAGATTGAACAGGCAGAGACATTTATTTCCTCTATCTCAGGTGACCACAGGTGGAACAACTGGAATAAGTGTGGAAACTCTACACTGCAAAAGAGAAAGAACCTGCTGGAGGAGGAAAAGACCAAGAGTGAACGGTCGTGTGTCGTGTCAAAATCTGCTCCCTCGCTGATACGTGTTTCCTCTTAACCACCAGCACTCAAGACAACAAATCAGCATTCTTTCTACCAGATCAGTAACAAAACTGTACTTTACTGTGATGCAGCTGTAAAACAAGGAAAAGACAACACTTTGCATGACAACGATATCAAAAATCTAACACGCTACATCTGAAATCTGATGTCATATTGTACAATACAGTATCAAATTAAACGTAGTGTGGTATTAGACCTGTAGTAGTACAATTAAATGCACGTTACAATCAATTCTCTCTGCTGTTTTGCTTCTATTAATACTAAAAACGACATGTAATTAACAGAAGAGGGAACGTTCTGCAGGGGTGCCTGTTTCCACAGTCTTAAATTAAACTCTGTGTGTTTGTGTGTGTGTGTGTGTGTGTGTGTGTGTGTGTGTGTGTGTGTGTGTGCGCACTGGGTACTGAGAGTACTGTGTTATTTCTGAGTGCGATGCCATTCCTGGAAGACCAAAGAGAACCTGATACCTTCTGTTCAGCACCAGCCAAGGACGGGTCGGGCACGGAGGGCGAGGAGCCAGTCATGTCACAACTATCACTGATTTCTTTTCTTTGAAGCGTTACATGGATTTATACGAGACTTTTTCATGTTAGAAAATGATATTAAATGTCTAACAACAAGACGAACATGCTCTTAGTTAGATAAATAAAAGAGTCTGCCACTTTTAAACCGAGACGTTTCCTGACAGCAGTGTTTACTTTACCTACACTGACACCGAGAAGAGATAGAACTACTTTGTGCACTTTCAGCACCAAAACAAACTCCTTGCACCCGATCCCCCGTTAGTCTGGAGTGTCCAGGTCGTCTAAAAGGTCGGCGTAAAGGCCGTCGCAGTGACTAGACACCTTCCACCCTGCCAGAGGATTTTTTTTTTACTGGAGCACCTGTTCTGTCTCTGCTCTCGCTCAGCACTCAGGAGCTGTTTGCTCCTCCGTCTACCTGCTCGCTCCAATATCACACCCAGGACCAGGAAATACAAGAGAACAGGGTGTTTTGTGTGTGTGTGTGTGTGTGTGTGTGTGTGTGTGTGTATGTGTGTGTGTCTGTGTATGAACCTTGGCCATGCCTATCGAGCTGGCATTAATCTCGGTGATGCCCTGGTTGGTTTTGTCTCCTCTTTCCCACATCCCGTAATCCTGAAAGGAATCAGAACAGCAGAAGAAGACGACGACAGTGTCGATGTGCCAGAAAATCCAGAAAATTAAAAACGCGTTACGTTAAATCAGCAGCAGCTCAGTTTACATGTTCTGAACACTTACAGCCACTTTGTAAGCTGCCTCGATGTAGAACATGAGGTTCTGAACGACGTCCACTTCATCCTGGGTGTAGACGATGTGGAGACCTGGTGCAAACACACAAACACAGGGACGGACCTTTCATAAACTTAAAGTTTGACGCCATAAAAACAAACTCAAACTCCGCTGTCCTCATCAAAGTAGGAACCTGATTCTCCTGATTATAAACACCTTTGAATATTTAAGTTTTTCTTTCAATTTTAAAGATTTGACGCGTGAAAGCGACTCTCTGTTTACCGGACGCTGTCATCTGAGCGAGGAATAGCAGGAAGAGCGAGGTGGCGTCGACCTGTAGGTGACCCCACTGGTCGTCCCCGACAACGGGGGCACAGGTCCTGGTGTTGTACTTGGCGTGGAGCGAGTCCGAGGTGCTTCTGCTGTATTTAAACTTCTCCACCTTGTCCAGCTGGAGCGGGACAATAATATTGGTTATTGAACTTTTAATACCTTTATTTTTCAGGAATTTACTTCGCTAAATTAGCCACAAACGGACTTTTGTGTGCAGAGCATTCTAGTTTCTTTTAGCTAAATTTCTTATGTATTTTGGGGTGCAAATGTGTCCGTTGGAGACCGAAGAAGTGTTTGGAGACAACATACCTGCCTCAGTATACCCTGGAGGATGCCTCTCATTAGCTTCACCACACTCTAATGAACAGACAGAGAGGGAGATGGTTTAAAGGTTAAACATGTTCAAGGCGTCGCTCCAGAGAAACATGAGCTCCTTCGCCAGCAGCGGACAGTGAAAGCAGCCTCGCACCGACCTGCTCCAGCTCGTAGGCCTTGGCCTTGTCCTCGTCCCTGTCGGCGTTCTTCCTGTAGGCCAGACTGAGGGCCCACACCGACACCACGCTGTAAACATTGTCTCTGACCCAGGAGTGAGGCTGGTCCGGGGTGCCCGGCAGAAGACCGGTCACTGGGTCCTGTCGGACACAGACGGGGATCAGAGGTCAGCAGTTAACACAGAATAATGAGAGGCTTTGGACAGTGTGATGTCGAGTTTGAACAAAACAAACCTCTTTATTGGGTTTTAGTCCTTTTTTTAATAATCATTTATCACATTTCTATAGTATTTCTAATGAAAACGTCATTTGTTTCAGTAGTTTCGAGGTCAAACTGCTCCTTTCACTGAGACAACTCTTTCAACATTGATCGTGGTTTCGTCACTAACACAGAGAGAAGTGTCGCTGACACAAAGTGGTTTCTGGGTAAGTTGCACAAATACACCAGCGTGACAGCTCCGGTCTTCACTTCTTCATAGAAAAGTGGAGCACGTGTTGAGTTGTTACACCGATGGACTGACAGAGTGACAGATTTACTATCGATACTTCCATCTCTGTTAATCAGCTGACTGATGGTCGACTCCCGGCTGTGTGGCTGCAGCGAGGCCGCGCTCTCGCTGTCACGCTCATTAGTGCAGCGATCCATCTGAGCAGTGAGCTGTGCACAACTGCAGGTCGGCCGGGAGCCATCTGGGACGGATTCAACGGCGACTTTCATAATCCATCTTCAGGCTCCTTGTAGTTTACTACAAAATGTTGAGGCCAGGTGGTTCAAACCTCTGTAACAATCCGCTTTTGTGTCTGTAACAACAATCACAAGTCTAAAACACCAGTTTTCTGTGTTTGCTGCAGGGGATGGATTCCTGTTTTGTGTCAGGAAACACTAAGTAGAGGAGGAGAGGGGACATAATGGGATGTAACTGGTCTTCATATCTACGCTCCTCTCTGTCAGGACACAAACTTCGGACTCCAACTCCATCGGCTGCCGACAGCAGGAATTTGTGCGTGATGTTCCAACATATATCCACAACGAGTGCCTCAGCATGGACAGGTGTCCGGGCCTTTTTCTCTTCTTGCTCTTAAAAAAGGCTCGCTTGACGAGGATTTCACTGCTTGGTATCAGGCATATTGTCACGACATTGTTAGGCAAACTCTTGTACAAAAGAAGTTAATTATCAGAAGCAGCCAGAATTGGTTAGCATGCAAATTTTAGTTTATATATATAAATCCCTAAAATACATAAACATGACATCAAAACTGTTATTTCTTCACATTAGGATGATAAATTCAGTGATTTCTTGCACCTTTAATCGCAATCACATGACATAATATCCATTGTACCACTCTGCATCATGAGTACTTTCACTTTTGGTCTATTTTATGCTCACACTTTTCTACTTTAACTGAGGTAATAACTTTAAAACACAAGTTTAAATGTCCAAAAGTATGTGGACGTGTAGTTGGACTGTCTGGGGGAGTCTTTTGTGGTCTTCCAGCTTTGTTGCATCAATTAGAAATGACCTTTTATTAATGCACACAGCCAGGTATATGAAGAAATGATGCTTTCTGATCTCCACCACATCCAACACCTGTGTGATGTGGAGGAACCAGACAGTCCCAGAAAAGGTGGAGGCTGCAGATTAATCCTGTTTTAATGACAACAACAATCCTGTGCAGCGTTTGTGAGACGTTCAGGTGCTTCAGAGGAGCAGACATGACTTTAAAACATCACTGAGAAAGAAAACAAACACTCTCTGGAGTAGTGAGTGTGTGTTAAGTATTATGTGTGTGTGCTGATGCCTTGCGCAATGTTAATTTCCTCCACCTCCTGCATGCAGACATGAGACTGCTAACAGTTACTTTACCTGCCTGCAGGTATGAAGCAGCGGCCGTTACACAGAAAATACAGCCTTTAATTCAACTTTTAAGTGTATTAAACATACGTAGAAGTACTTTATTAACCCCTCACCTGGTGTCTGAGGATAGTTTGCTGCACCATCCGGGCATAGTTGTCCAGTTTCACCCCGGAGTTGCTCCTGCTTCTCATGGTGACAGTCAGCGGTTCACTTTCAGTCAAACGGGCTCCAAGTGTTCAGCGACTCAAACGAGCTGAATCCTCGACGGTAAAGTCATTTCTTCAGCGCCTGTCGGAGGTCTAACGAGCTGAGAAGAGTCGAGCAGAGGAGAGCTGAAGCCTGGCTGTCATAAAAAACAGCTCTACAGCGGCAGAAACAGTCCGGCAAGTGTTGAAACATGAAGCGGCGGTAAGCTAGGTACAGGAAGCAGAGGCGACGCCGGATGTTGTGAAACGGCGCCTTCAAAATAAAGGCATGTCAGACAACAACTTGAAAAGTCTCCCTTTATCAGTTTATGGGACAACATAAATCAAGAAATGCCCAAATGTATTATTCAGATTACTAAACTACTTGTACCTGGAAGTTTTAATAGACATTACACATTATATTATCAGTATAATAGTACTTTAAGCCCATAAGTGACATTTACTTCACTAAAATCCTGAAGAGCTTGTATTTTACATGAGTATTTTCATTTTATGCTAATATATATTTCCACTACACTATAGTTTCAAATCAAATATTGTAGTTTTTACTCCACTACATATTTAATGACTCTAGATACTAATTGCTTTGCTGATTTCATGCTGTACCGGAGCCAAAGCAGCTCATTTTTCAATTAATTTATTCTATTGGTAATCCTATTGAAGAGTGATTCTGATGATAGGAAAAATGCTGAATATAGGATCTGAAAATCCACCACATAGAGTATTCATACATTATTTGTATGATATATTTTTAATTGTATTTTTGATTCTGAAGTGCATTCATTGCCGGAAAATTACTTTTCATACTCAGTTTAATATCAGATACTTAAAGTAATGTAAAAAGTAACATTTTAATAAAAACTCTTGCACCCTAACACTCAACTGAATCTCCAAATTGTGTCTTCAGTCAAGCTACTTTCAGTTACTTTAACTACTGTTCTTCCCTACATAAAACCATGCAAGACCGAAAAATGATTGTCTTTTATTAGATGTTTTATTTTGAAATCATTAACCGGATATGCTGTTTTTCTTTGTAAACAACTTGACTGTAGTGTTCCCCACTGTGGAGTTTGCGCACCATGACGGATCAATGGAAGTTTACTTAGTTGAAGATGAGAGAAGTAAACCTAAACTGTGCATCAATAACAAATATTTAGAGATAAAACCTACATTTGAATGTTTACAGAAGAAATTGACTGTGAGTCAAATACTGTTAAATTCAACCAGGAAGCAAACTGAGGAGAAAACACTCAACAACACCAGTGCAGCCACAGTTAAAGCATAATTCATGTTTTATCAGTGCAGTATTAGTTGACATACTTTTGCATTTGACATGGTCAACAATTAATAAGTTTATTTTATTTTTTAGATTAAGTTGGTATTTTTGTCAGCTGTTTTTGTCGCCCTCTATTGAAAAGCACGACTTCTTCCTCAAACGTCTCATGATCTTTGGCTGCTGCCGGGGTCCTTTAAAGATGTATGCATTTCCTGTTTATTCTTCCTGAAGAAGTGTATTCTCAAAAGTCTTGTTGTGTCAAAACACACTGTTTTTGTACTCTTTTGTGGCAAATATGGCGAAAAGATGGTGATATTCAGTCAAATCCAACCACAAAATACAGAATTAAAAGCACACTGAGTAAAATCTGCGGATGTTGTTGTTGTTGTAATTGTTTTAATTGAGAAGTCGTGTCTAATTTGTCTGAAATATCGTAATAAACTAATTAAAAACGTTCAGGAGAGGGATAAAGGCGAAAAGACTACAAAAATTCCCAGAATGCTTTTCGCTCCTAGTACGTTCCAACACACATCCGGGCGCGGAACGTTAGATTCGAAGCGACCGTTAAGAAGCCGCTTTTTTTTCTATCTGTGACCAAAATCATCAATAAGTACTTGATTAAAATACGATAAAATCTCTTTAAAGTTTTAATATTTGTATTTTATTTTATCATCGTCGTTTTAGCGCTAAGCTAGCTCTAAAGCCCAGCGGGGAACAGACGTTAGCTTTCGGGGGGAATGTTGACGGTGTGACACCAGGCTTGAAAAGAAGACTCCGCTCGCATCCTCGCTGTATGATTTTTACATTTTCTGACGGATTATTGTTATTTTATTCTTCGTAAATGAGTTGCAGAGGAGACAGCGACGATGACAGCAGCAGTAAGCGGAAGGTGGCGTACATCTACAGCCCGGAGTACATCGAGACCTGCGACTCTTTATCCAAAGTGCCAAACCGGGTGAGCTGGACTGAATGAAGAGCTCAATAACTCCACTTTAATGTCACTGTTCTCCTGTTTTGTGCTTCTATGTAATGGTCTCTGCTGTATTATTTCCAGGCGAGTATGGTCCATTCACTGATAGAAGCCTATGGACTCCTTGAACACATGAGGTGAGCGGCGTCAACGTCACTTTTACTTATTCAAACAGAGATAATATGGAAGTTAAAGGGTCTCTATGTAGATATTTACATGTATTATCACTTCTTTTTCAGCTATATGTGAGCAGATTGTAACGTGAAATGACTCTAGGTTGATTGTACATGTCTTTTGTGTGTGTGAAGGACAGACTGAACCCCTTTAAAGTACATTTTTATAAGAGCACATTAGCTTTACGTGCTATACAGAGGTTAAGCTAGCAGATAGATGTAACTTAACTTTTGTATATGAGTCATTACATTCCAGCTGACCCTTTCCCTCCATGTTTATGTCATGGATTGTTTTGAAACACTCATATAACATCTTCTATTAAAGGGGCAGTATGTGTTGGAATTGGTCACCTGTCAAACTCCAAATAGAAAGCTAACATATATCTAGAGTAGCCTCGCTAACCCAAGGATGTTCCATTAAAGTCTGGACACAGTATCAGAGGTGGAGCCCCAATTTAAAGTTTAAAAACACTCAGATCTTCCATATTGTGCGACCTGGCTAGCTTCCAGTTTAGCGCCCCTGGCTAACATGAATGGGGATCAAATAATTGAACCGTGCAGCTTTTTGTAGACGTCCCAAGTTGTATTAGACCTAATGGCTCAAATTATGACAGTGACGGAGATTGTGACACTCAAAAGATTCGTCTTTCCCAATGTTAGCTTGCAAAAAGTTGTTTTGGGCCTTTAGTGCGTCACGTGACATAGTAATTACTCGGTGTGGCCACAATGAAAACACGCCACAAATCCTGACGCTCTTCCTGGGGGCTTGAGCTAACTGCTTATTACTGCTAACTGTAGCTGGCGTTTATCTAGTTAGCTCAGTTAGCCGTGGAGCTAGGTTCCTGTTAGCCGAGATTGGGAGCTTGGAGCACGGGGGGTGTGTTCGATGTCTACACCCCGACAACGGGGGCTTTGGACTGCCAGGTGAAGGAGGTTTACATTCCTGTGGTGGGGAACACCTTGAGAGATTATTTATTTCATTTAAAAAGCCAAGAGAAAAAGCCTTCGTTGGATTTCCCTGCAACACAGTAAAGTTCTCTTTTTAAATAGTCTTTTAATACAAAAAATCCTGCATATTGCCTCTTTAAATTCACGGGAACTTACAAAATGTACTCCAAATACTTTTTTACCTATTCATTTTTTGAAGCTTTGCCCACAGAGATAAACAGTAAAGCGTTTGTTTGATTCTTTGTTGGCTTATTAAATGCCTTCAATGAATTAACGTTGTCAAAATATTAAAAAACAGAGATAAATATCGATGCTCCTGTATTTTTTATATTACTCAGTGTGTCCAACAAGGTCGTCGTCTCCCATGAATCATCTGTAGTCGTCTGCGTGTTACCATTGTTTTATTCACACAGTTTCTTTAACATTTATTTGATAGCTCTGTGAATAAATCTGTCATCAGCATGAGTCGCCACTGCTCGCAGGACAAGTTATTGTGTGAGCAGCCTGTACAAATATTTTCCTTCCTGTCTCTCCAGCACCGTTAAACCCAAGCTGGCCTCCATGGAGGAAATGGCCAAGTTCCACACAGACTCTTACCTGGAACATCTCCACAAGATCAGCCAGGACGGAGACAACGACGACCCGCAGTCGGTCGACTTCGGCCTGGGTGAGGCGCGCCAAAAGTAACGATTACGTATTCGTGTTTACCATTAAAACTAATCTCTCCAGCTGGGGTGTGTCAAGTTTGTGATTACGGGCAAAAACACTCACACACTTATCGTCTCAAAATGGCGGTCGGTGACCCTTATTATCATCCACAGACAGATTTTAGGATCAAGGTTTTGTCTGGCTGTTCTTCATTGAAGCATAATATGTCAAATTAAGGGATTAAATTGGAAAATAAGGTGGAGAAGACTTGAGAAGTTGTACGCAGTGTGTGTTTGCTGGCAGCAGAGGGCGCTGTTACACAAGCTCAGAAGACTGAACACTGTCAATGATTTAAATCTACTTAGACGTGTTTTTTGTTCATTTTAACCAGAGTTATTTTATTTCTCAACCCTTTGTATTTTACAATAGCTTGAATGGATGTGGATAATAACTTTGCTGCCCTGTTTGTACACTTTGGTGGAGAAAGAAACACGTTAAACTCAGCTGAACCTCCTGTCTGAGAGACGTTGTCAGAAAAACCCCACCATGGTTTGCTGTTCTTGGATGCGTCAGATGTTTCTAACTTTAGACTCGTCCTTGTTTTCCGTATCACTCCCTCCCTCCCTTCATTCGCTCACCCTCACCCAACCTTTCCCTTCTTCGCGTTACTTCCTCCGTTTGTGTCCACCACACCTCTCTCTGGATCATCCTTCTGTTCCGTTACAAAAGCAAACCGCTCCACCTTTTCCTGGATCTAGACATTTCGTCCCATCCCTTTGTCTGTCTTTCCCGCTCTCTCCATCTCATTCCTTCCCGCGCTTCCTGTTCCCCGTCAGTTTTCTTTAACCTTTTACTGTAAGGGCTTGAATTGTCCTCGAGGGGCCTTAATCGGCACTATTTCTTTGACGTCTCTTTGGTGTGTCGGGTGTGTTTCTCTGCCTCCAGGTTACGACTGTCCCGTGTCGGAGGGGATATTCGAATACGCAGCAGCGGTTGGCGGCGCTACGCTGACGGCAGCCCAGTGTCTGCTGGACAAGAAAAGTGACGTGGCCATCAACTGGGCCGGAGGGTGGCACCATGCGAAGAAGTGGGTTCAACAGAAGTACACAAGGGATTTCTGTCATTTTCTTTGTTGAATTGATGTCATGACTTAATTTAATGATGTCAGAAAGGACGGTGGAACACGTAGCAAAAAAAAAAAGCTACTATTAGATACTAAAACCTCAGAAGTGCTTTTTGTCTCACCTGTTCCGCTGATTGGCCTGATGGGGGCGCCACAGGCCAACCTCACCTCACAGCTCTGTTTCTTCTGTCCTCCGTCTCTCAGGGATGAGGCGTCGGGTTTCTGCTACGTGAACGATGCTGTGTTGGGAATTCTCAGGCTGAGGGAGAAATACGACCGAGTCCTCTATGTGGACGTAGACCTGCATCACGGCGATGGTAGCACACACACACACACACACACACACACAGATGATAAACTCATTTGGCTATCGGACAGGATTTGATTAGAACAAACCCTCTTTTGTCTGTGATTTGTTTCCTGCGGCGGCTCTCTGCAGGTGTGGAGGACGCCTTCAGCTTCACGTCCAAAGTCATGACGGTGTCTCTGCACAAGTTCTCTCCTGGATTCTTCCCAGGTCGCTCTTTACATTTGTTTCAAACACACCACGTTTGATATTAACCAACATTGTGCAACAGTTTGAGACAAGTGTGTGTATATTAACATTTAGGTACGGGCGACCTCAGTGACACGGGGCTGGGTAAAGGCCGATGGCATGCTGTCAACGTCCCGCTGGAGGACGGCATCAAGGATGACAGATACTACCAGATATTCACCAGGTACAGACACACACACACACACACACACACACACACTCAGGAAGTATTCCCAGTGCAGCTCAGAGGGAACTAATGAAGCGTGTTTTCCTCATGAATCCCAGAGGAGGAATTCTGTTTTTCCCTTCCCTCTCCTGACCGCTTCCCACTCAGAGGTCAAAGGTCAGGGGCGTCTGCAGAGCAGCGCCTCGGAGGCTAAAGCCGCCTCAGCGTTATTTTATCAAGGACGCCTTCAAGAGGGAATTCCTCCCTGCGTGAGAGCTCAGACCTTGGGATTTTCCAGATGAAGGATTTTCTCCCAGACTTAAATCTCAAGAAGGCAACCCTGCTGCAGCTGGAAGTGAAAGAGTTAACACCCAGTGTCCTCCCAGTAAACCCCCAGATATACAGGTCTTCAGTCAGTCAGTCAGTGTATTCTGTGACTAGTTTGAAACCAAAATCTTGTTTCTGAGGCCATGAAATCAATGTTCTGCTAGGACTGAGGTGGAGCAAAGAACAAGTACCAGTCGTCTCAGCTTAGTGTGATTGGCTGAGACATCTGCCAATCAAACACATAAAACAACATGATATGTTTCTGCTTGAAGCATGAAGGGGACGAAAGTCGTTCCGTCGTTTGTGATTGGTGGAGCTGATGGTGGAAC
>CAEMYA010000423.1:280516-300236 GCA_903131615.1 Diplodus sargus | reverse complement strand
ACGATGCTGTGTTGGGAATTCTCAGGCTGAGGGAGAAATACGACCGAGTCCTCTATGTGGACGTTGACCTGCATCACGGCGATGGTAACACACACACACACACACACACACAGATGATAAACTCATTTGGCTATCGGACGGGATTTGATTAGAACAAACCCTCTTTTGTCTGTGATTTGTTTCCTGCGGCGGCTCTCTGCAGGTGTGGAGGACGCCTTCAGCTTCACGTCCAAAGTCATGACGGTGTCTCTGCACAAGTTCTCTCCTGGATTCTTCCCAGGTCGCTCTTTACATTTGTTTCAAACACACCACGTTTGATATTAACCAACATTGTGCAACAGTTTGAGACAAGTGTGTGAATATTTACATTCAGGTACGGGCGACCTCAGTGACACGGGGCTGGGTAAAGGCCGATGGCACGCTGTGAACGTCCCGCTGGAGGACGGCATCAAGGATGACAGATACTACCAGATATTCACCAGGTACACACACACACACACACACACACACACACACACACTCAGGAAGTATTCCCAGTGCAGCTCAGAGGGAACTAATGAAGCGCGTTTTCCTCATGAATCCCAGAGGAGGAATTCTGTTTTTCCCTTCCCTCTCCTGACCGCTTCCCACTCAGAGGTCAAAGGTCAGGGGCGTCTGCAGAGCAGCGCCTCGGAGGCTAAAGCCGCCTCAGCGTTATTTTATCAAGGACGCCTTCAAGAGGGAATTCCTCCCTGCATGAGAGCTCAGACCTTGGGATTTTCCAGATGAAGGATTTTCTCCCAGACTTAAATCTCAAGAAGGCAAACCTTCTGCAGCTGGAAGTGAAAGAGTTAACAGCCAGTGTCCTCCCAGTAAACCCCCAGATATACAGGTCTTCAGTCAGTCAGTGTATTCTGTGACTATTTTGAAACAAAAGTCTTGTTTCTGAGGCCATTGAAATCTATGTTCTGCTAGGACTGAGGTGAAGCAAAGAACAAGTACCAGTCGTCTCAGCTTAGTGTGATTGACTGAGACATCTGCCAATCAAACACATAAAACAACATGATAAGTTTCTCCTTGAAGCATGAAGGGGTAACGAAAGTCGTTCCGTCGTTTGTGATTGGTGGAGCTGATGGTGGAACTGACTATAGACTGGAGTTACGTCACTAGATATTGATTGAGCTGACTACAGACTGGTGTTTTGTCGCTTGTGGTTGGTGGAACTGACTATAGACTGGTGTTTTGTCACTTGTGGTTGGTGGAGCTGACTACAGACTGGTGTTTTGTCACTTGTGGTTGGTGGAGCTGACTATAGACTGGTGTTTTGTCACTTGTGGTTGGTGGAGCTGACTACAGACTGGAGTTTTGTCAGTTGTGGTTGATGGAGCTGACTACAGACTGGTGTTTTGTCACTTGTGATTGGTGGAACAGACATGGTTATAAAGTAGAATGCTGTGTAGAACATAAGTGACATCTGTTCAGATGTTGATTAAACCTACTAACATGAGACATGACAGTTCATCACTTTCAGACACTATGGCCCAGCCTGCAGCGTCAGCGGCTAACAACATGTTTACAGCTGTCCTGTTTTGCAGCGTGATGCAGGAAGTGCGGGCACAGTTCAACCCGGAGGCGATGGTGATGCAACTGGGTGCCGACACCATGGCGGGCGACCCCATGTGCTCCTTCAACATGACCCCGGTGGGGGTGGGCAAGTGTCTGCAGTACGTCTTACAGTGGCAGCTACCTACACTGCTGCTGGGTGGAGGTACGTCTGATGAGTGTGTTTATTTTCTGTCTGATGAGTGTGTTTTGATTATGTGTGTGTGCATGTGTGAACTATGAGCGTGTGTGTGTTGCTCACTTGTTTAAGATATAATGAATGGAAGTTGATGTGCTGTCTGTTTGTATTTGCTTTGAATCTCATTGATACACTCATTTGTACACAATTACACACACACACACACACACACACACACACACACACGCACACACTGCGCTATGTTCCAGACTCCTCAGCCCTCGGCCAGATGATAGCTACTACTTATACAACACAATGAAGCCATTTTACTCAACTACAATCCCACCTCTCTTCCTTTCTCTCCCTCCCTCTCTGTCCTACATACTTTCTCTCAATTCTCTCAATTTTACTCAAGTCCTCTTCATCCTTCATTCTTTCTCTTTCCATTTCTGTGAAAGAGTTTTCCAACCAAAGAATTTTATTGTTAGCCTCCAGTTTGAGTGTTGAGCCACAGATTTTTGACTAACTGGCTAAAATTGACAGCGAGTCTTTCCCTCTTCTTATAACTGTTCCGTGACTCAGATTATTTGAAATTAAAGCATCGACAGTCTGATTTCAGATCAATGTTTTGTTTGACTCGAACACTATCTCAGTTAAGGATGACATTCAGGATTTATGGTGTTACATATTTGTTAACAGATTAAAATCTAAATTCAGTCTTATGACAGAAATTGAACCCATAACTGTTGTGGAAGCAAACATCAATATTTGCCTTTTGGGGAAGCTAACACTAATAGTAGCCTGTTAGAGAAGATAACGTTAATGTTAGCCTGTCAGAGGAGCTAACAATGATGCTAGCCTTCTGGAGAAGCTAATGTAAATGTTCACCTGTTGGGTATGCGAACACTAATTTTAGCCTGTTGGAGAAGATAACAGTGATCTTAGCCTGTCAGAGGAGCTAACAATGATGCTAGCCAATTGGAGGAGCTAACTCTAATCTTAGCCTCTCGGAGGAGCTAACTCTAATCTTTGCCTCTCGGAGGAGCTAACAATGATGCTAGCCAATTGGAGGAGCTAACTCTAATCTTAGCCTGTTGGAGGAGCTAACAACAGTGTTAGTCTGTTGGAGAAGCTATCCTTAATTTTAGCCTGTTGGAGTAGCTATCACCGATTGTAGCCTTTGGGAAGGCTAACTCCAATGCTAGCCTGTTAGCTTTCAGTTTCCCTGAACATGTATTTATGGGTATGACAGTCAGTATTGCTTCTGAGTCATTGAAGCTAAAATTGATCACCCATCTTTCATTTTCAAGCCAGTGAAAAGTGAAGTGAGGCAGCCGTTGTCATGGATACAGCATCAGACGTCCAGTCTATGCAGCGTGTGACCACAAAACAATCAACTTCTCCTGAGTTTCCTCTTGATATGTGTCTTGTTGCGCCTCTCTCTCACCAGGAGGTTATAACCTGGCTAACACGGCGCGCTGTTGGACCTACCTGACGGCGGCTGTGCTGGGAAAGACTCTTTCCTCCGAGATACCAGACCACGAGGTATCGCCAACACACACGTACACGAACATATTCCCACATGAGCACAAACGCACTCATTCATTGTACTGTCGCACAAAATCACAGGCTTCCACACATGCACGCACACACACACATAAAAAACACAAACACACCCCCTTGTGTTCACTGTCTGCTGAGTCACTCCATCTAATCAAAGATGGCCGCCTGCTTCTCAATAAAGGGGTTTGTCTTCAGGTGACTCAGACTGTGTGTGTGTGTGTGTGTGTGTGTGTGAGAGAGAGAGAGAAGGCTGCTAGTGTTGACAATTCCTCTCAGTCTGTCTCATCTAACACAGGCTCCTCTCTTTACGTCTCATTTGGTGGATTTTCATATACCCCGTGAGCCTAATGGGATTACCAGAAGAGCCAAATATCTAATTTTGGAGTGAATTTTTTGTCTGAACATAAAAGTTCCCTTTCATGTTGGCGCTATATCAGAGAAAATAAGGAAAATTAGAGAGAAATAGTCCAAATTCTCAGATTCCAGCCTCTTAAATGTGATTATTTTCTGTTTTCTTTCCTCCTCTATGACAGAACACATAATATCTTTGGGTTGTGGACAAAACAAGACATTTCAGGACGTCATCTTGCAACATTTTTTAACATTTTCTGACATTTTTTAGAACAGAAACAAATTATTTAATCGAAAGATAATTGTTAGTTGCTGCCCGAGTTTGGAATTTTTCCCAACCCAAGGTTCACTCCTGAGCTTTGCACGATATCTCACAGCCTGTTCTTAGAGATATACGGTGTGTTTACATTAGATGATACCTGAGCAAAAGCTATAAAGCCACTAAGTGAACCTTATCGTAGTCAGAGAGCGAGGAAGGAAGTCTGCAAACGAGATCGTACATAACATGAACAAAACCTTGAAACAGTCACGTCAGACAGATTTTCTCACCACCTGTGAGTGTTTTTACGCCTCAAAAAAACAGACTACTTTACTGTACATTAGCCGCAAGCTAGTTACAGCAATTACAGTGTGTGTGTGTGTGTGTGTGTGTGTGTGTGTGTGTTGGATTCAGGTCAATCCTTCTCAGAAAGGCAGCGACAGTAACTCAAGTTAATCACCAATGTTCAGAGTTACTGTAACAAGTGTTTTTGTGAATGAGCCATAAAATCTAACCACATAAAGCTTTCACGACACATCTAATAAATCAGACGACTGCGTTCACGTTCCCTCCGTTGTTTTTTTTGCGACGTTGATATATATTGTAATAACACGTGTGTGTGTATGATGTAAAACACAGCGTGTCGGCCTCTGGTTATTGTAAGAATCAGGTCATTTTGACTCATGTTAGCGTTTTAAGTGGAGCTCGTTTTCGCATTATTCATAAGTGGTAAATCCAATAGACTCATCTTCTCTAGAAATAGAAACCAGTAGAACCATCTGTCTTTGTTGGTCCTGTACTCACACACACACACACACACACACACACACACACACACAAAACACAGACACACACATACAAAGAGTCTCTTTCTCCAGCGACTGATTTTTGGACCTTGTCTTGGTCAAATGTAATGAATAGCTGTGAGTGCCCGCTTGTGTGTTCGTGTGTGTTGATGTGTGTGTGTGTGTGCGTGTGTGTGTCTGTGTGTGTTCAGACCGTGATAAAGGTGCCTCTTGTTTCTCCTCGTCAGCGTCCAATGGCCCTAAATAGCCTTTGACCTCATTAAGAAGCACTCACTGAAAACAAAGCAACTATCAGTGCGGGCAGCTGCTACAGATGATGAAGACGAGACACACACACACACACACACACACACACACACACACATTTTATTCCTGACGCTAAAAATATAAGAATCAAACATCCTGATGGCTTTTTTAGCTTGAAAAATAAAGTGTTTATTGGCTCCTTTTTCCAATTTAGAAGGAGATATAGATCTATTTTGAAGGTCATATCACAATGTTACAAACGTGTGTGTGTGTGTGTGTGTGTGTGTGTGTGTGTGTGTGTGTGTGTGTGTGTGTGTGTGTTCGTGGCTCTGTCTGTGCCCGTTGTGCTCGATAAGAGGGGCATTTATCCATGATGACCAAGCAAAGCTGAAGTTCCAGCGACACGGGGAACAAAACCTACCTTTGTACCCGTGTGTGTGTGTGTGTGTGTGTGTGTGTGTGTGTGTGTGTGTGTGTGTGTCCACCCCTGCGCTCTACTGTAGACAAAGCCACATGAATGCACACATTCATTACAGTCAGATAATACACTGGCCTGTTTTATAACATTTTTTTGCGTTTCATTGTATGCTACATGTGGAGGAAACAGCTGCTGCTGTAATGGGAAAGGAAGCCGCGTTGAATGGAGTGTTTTTATTTGTGAGAGAACAAAAAAATAAAAACTTCAAATGTGCCCATAACTGACAAATATCCGTGACGCTGGAATAACAAATGATGTCTCATCTGCGCCCTCCGAAATGTTCAGTTTGTTTTCATCTGCTGAAATCTCACTGAAATCAATCCAAACAAATGCTTTTTTGGTTTGATTTTCTTTTAAATATTTTGTCGAAAGTGTTTATTTGTAATGAAATCGATGTAATCTTTTTTTTATTTCCCCTCAGTACCCATGAGGGTGAGTGTACAAACCCCCCCCTCGGACTAAGGGAATAAAAATAGTAGTCTAAAAAACACAAACATTAGTCAGAGTTGGCCGGTCACATCAACAATAGCGCTGAAATATTCACTGATTACCAGACAAAATATTACACTGCAGATAACCCACACAATGGCCTCGCCGCTGTCACACTTATTATACCGCAACATCTTATAAAAACACCAGTAAAAGTGCCTTTTGTGTCAGATCGAAAGTCATTAACCCTCCGCGCTGACTCGTATTGTCTGTCGGCGTTTGGCTGATCCTGATTGACCCCGCCATTGTGCGATGGCGGCGGAGTCAATCTGCGTGTGAATCAGAGGGCAGTAACACGCAGCTCGCTAAGAATAAGCACAGAGGTCAGAGGTCGGTTAGTGTTGCTGATTGGACCTGCAGGGGATTGTCTTCTTTTTAATCTACTTCTCTTTTTTTTTTAGGAAAGTTTCATCCGTTTTGCTTGTTGCTATTAGTTCCCCGAGAACATTTAGCCGTGACATTTGATGCTGCACCTTTGACCTTCTAGATACAAAGTCACGGCGGCTGGTGGCACAGAAAATTAGCTTTTTGTTGTTTCATCGCCTCAAATGTCAAATGTTTTTGAGGAGATTGATCGTCAGTCCGTAGACTGTGGCGGCCTTCAAGATCAGGAATTGTCAGATCACCTAGTCTCCTTGAATTCTGCTCCGAAATTTGCTGCTCCAATAAAAAACACACTCACATTGTCGCCGTTGTGAATCCACAGCGTATCTTTTGTTACACACTGTACCTTCCTTCCTACCTTCTGGCGCTCCTCTCTTTCCTGTCTCCACTTCATGCCCATGAAGCATCACGTTGTCTGTACTAAAAATGTTCTCAAACAGATATCGGCACCTGGAATTGCCGACTCAGGATTGGCTTGTTGACATACGGTTATTTTTTGAACAGTAACTGTAAACAGTAGATCTGAGAAGTCTGTTCGTACCTGTTATTAACATCTGTCAATGGTGAGACAGATGATCAGATATCACCTACCGGTTTATATGCAAATAAAAACACACATCGCTGAGACAAACGGACAAAGTGTTTTTTTACACAGAGCAGAAAAAACTGGTTGTGTAAGATCTCCAAATTGATGACTCACAAAATTGAACAATTTTTCAAGGGAGTTTTGGGACTTTTTCCACAAGCGACAAACAAGTAGCTTATATTTGTCACCGTTAACAGTTTCTGTTGTCTTCTGTCATTAATGAAGTGTAAAAGGTTAAATCAGAAACAGTGTGTTCGAACAGCTGCTAAATCTTGGCAGACAAGATGCACTTTGGATAGAGAAGCAGACAGGCCAGACAAAATTACACTTTTTACAAGGAAAGAAACAACTTAATGAATTATATTTATAATAATAATAATAATTATATTTCATTACAAATAAACACATTCGACAAAATATTTAAAAGATAATCAAACCAAAAAAGCATTTGTTTGGATTGATTTCAGTGAGATTTCAGCAGATGAAAACAAACTGAACATTTCGGAGGGCGCAGATGAGACATCATTTGTTATTCCAGCGTCACGGATATTTGTCAGTTATGGGCACATTTGAAGTTTTTATTTTTTTGTTCTCTCACAAATAAAAACACTCCATTCAACGCGGCTTATTTTTGATGCCGAATACACAAGACGGCACGAATGATAAAGAATTCGTCATAGGAAGCCTTCACAACATTTATACAGTTTCTCCAAACTCTACAACCTACAAAATTGAACAATTTTTAAAGGGAGTCTGGTGACTTTTTATTACTGCCGATAATAAAGCTGCCTAAATTGGTTACGACCATTAAAATGTCGTTTTCTTTCATACATTTAGATGATCAGACACACTGTATTCAAACAGCTGCTTCATGTTGGCAGGTCAGACACACTTTAGACTAGGAAGCCTCAATGAAAGAAACAACCTAGCGTGTTGCATTTAGTGACAAATTTACAAGAAGGCATGAATGATTTTAGATTTCTCTTGAGCCGTTTAGCCACAAAGTTTTTAAAGCTTCTTCTCGCTCTACAACTCTCAAAACGGTGCAATTTGTTCAGGGCGTCTGGGGAAAAATCATTTCCTACTTTTACAGTCAGATCAGTTGAAACAAACATCTGCTGCTAACGTTGGCAGGTACGAGAGCCCAAACACAGTTTGCGTTACAGTGAACCACACGGTAATCAGACAGCATGTAATCAGTTCTGCCTGTTGTTGTGGCTTCTTCTTGGAGGACATCAGTTGATAAAACAAAACCTTCTGATAATTTTGTTTTACTACATTTTTTATGCATAACTACCACCCATAATCTCTCTGACTGGTTTTTGGGAGCTCGTATTTTATTTATCTTTCTTTTTTGCTTTTCTAAATTTGAAGTCACTGGAATGATGTCTTTTGGCGAGCCAGATAATCTTGCTATTTCCTGCCAACATGCTTTTTAGGGCAGATGTTGCTGTTCAAATCATAATGATGATAGATATTGATAAGTACTTGGAACTGGTAGGATACACAAATGGAGGAATGTTCTCCATGTTTGTCCGATTGGCAGATTTGAATCCCTCCGCCTCGAGTGAGATCAACACATGTAAATACAAATGAGTGTCTGTCTCAGAGCCGCACAGGAAGGGAGGACGTCTCTGGTCCCAGATTGGCAGCGGGGAAGCGTCCCGCCTCTTTACTTCCTACTTCCTCTTTTCCTGTCTGCAGCCACTTCCTGTCCTGCCCCTCGCTGCCGTCAGGGATGTGTCGGCTCCCGGAGTCACAGGCTCAATCACCGGAAACGTCACCGGAGCAGAATGTGTGTGTGCGTTTTCCCGAGGGGGAATTTGTCTGTTTATAAAAACGACATAAAAAATGTGCTGTGAAGAAGCTGATTATTCCACTTCCACGCCGCTCTTATCTTATCGATCATTATTAATCACAATTCGTTGCCGCTGTGGTTTATTTGACAGAATCGTGGCAGGGAAAGTGGTGGGCGAATGTTGTGGATGGACCAACAATGAGCCGAAAGAGTCGGTTTCCTGTCCTGTTTCCTTTTGGGAGTCGTGTCCGCGTTGGAGTTGTCTTTCCAGTGTTTTTGTTTCAAGTTCACGGGCAGGTGTGATCCTCCAAGAAGTGCTCATCATTCACTTTTGTTATCTGCATTTTTATTTTCCTATCTGGAAAGATGTTTTTACAAATCCAACACGCCGGTATTTATGACACTTGAACTTTTGAGCTTTTCCTAATGCATTTCCTCTCTTTATTACCATTTATTATTCATGAACGGTTATAACTGGTCGGTCCTCAGAGACGCACAGATTCAGTAGGAGCAGCTGGGATTCAGTCCAACTGGTTGACTGAAAACTTGAGCGTAGACACAGAAAATTGGATGAAATCTCGAAATACTGCAAAACTTTTTCATGTCTTGCTGAAGTGGAAAAGTTTTTGATTTGTATTAAGATAAATATTCAGCAACTATATCATGTTATGCATGAAGCTTGTTACTTAAACATCCAGTGGGGAGACTGTAACCTTCCTCCCTTTTACTACCTTAAATCAAACAGAAGTTAGGATGAGGTCTCGTCTCGGCTACTTCAAATCAACTCAAACGAAAAAAAAATTGGTGGAGGTCTTGTGCTGCCAAGCGTTCTAATCAGTTACTGTCAAAATGTAAAGCGAGACTTTGGAACTGAGCAGCAGACTGTTTTAAATTTAGCAGATTTACATTCTTCCCAGACAGCATCTTCGTTTTGCGCGAACAGGATCATAAACTCTTCTGTCCTGAAAGAAAAACGAGGCCTTCAGAGTGCTGAAAGTGACACAAAGAAAAACTTCGGCTCATCATCGTGGTGCAGAACACCTGCTCGTCTGGAGCTTGAATCTAATATTCCAGTTTCTCTTTTGGCTTCAAAAAACAAATACTGTTTGTAGGGTACGATGCCTTAAAAGGAGATCTGACAGATGAATCTCGCAGAGATGGATTGATGAGAAGGTATGGAGGGTGGGAGAGAGTCCAGCTGCAGGGAGAGAGAGAGGGGGGAGGTGTACGTGCAGTATGTGACTGCGATTTGGGCATCGGGCCGTTTTTCTTTCCTTGTTGAAAACATTTATTAGATAGCAGCTTGATAGCAGACAGAGCTCATTTGTTTTCCCGAGACGTTTTCCCCTCCGCTGCGCAGCTCGGCATCCTTCATAGCTCGAGATCCTGCTGATCGCTGTGAAAACAAACACACACACACACACACACACACACACACACACACACACACTGCGGTCGACAGATGGGCTCATGCATACGAAGACGCACTCGGGCTATTTCACATGGAAGTACATGTTCTGTCTTTTTGCTCACATAACATAGGAAACAATTGATAAAGAAGTAGGGACAGAAATATAAATACCGCCACTATCACCACTGCTGCTGTTACTACCGGGGCTATTAAAGTTACTACAACTATCATGAGTAGAGGTTTGTTACTGTGTTTGTAACTAGGGATGGGTACCTTTCACATTTGAACCGATACGGTACCGATACTCGGTACCTGCGAATTGGTATCGGTATATATCGGAACCTGTTTTCGGTACTTTTTTGCGTATGTGTGGTTATTAAAGTTATTTTGTATATAAAAAAATAGTCAAAACTTCTGAATTTTGAATATTTATTTCTCAATTACATCAAGGAACTCCAACATAAAACTTAAGAGAACTTGAGAAAAACTTCCGCTCTAACTGACGCCCATGAAGGTGCGTTCAGGTACCGAAATGTGGTAACGATTGACTTCACGTGAATCGATACTTGGTACTTTGGGGGGAATTCAGTCGGTACCAATAAAAGTACCGAATTCGGTACCCATCCCTTTTTGTAACCAAACAAAATGGCCTACACTGTGAGAATCAATAATTGTGCACTGGCGCGTCTGCATAGAGGATTTCCAGCTATACTTTCCCTGGTAAACACACCAACCTGTTCAGCCTGCCACTCTGTCTCTGGGCTAGACAGAATGGAAAGGCGAAGCTTAAACGTTACTCGGTTTAGTTTTCCCAGTAAACACACTGCTCTATTTGGCTGTTACAGTCCCTCCCGACTGACTGGTTGCTGCGTTTCTTTGTGTTAAATGCCTCCTTTTAACTGCCGGAGTTCCTCTGGGCCTCGAGAGAAGCAGGTCAGGAGGGACTGCAACAGCTGAAGAGGTTGGTATGTTTACTGGGGAAGCTACATGTCACAAACCGGTATTGGCACGCCACAAAAGTAACGGAGTAGAAGCCTCATTTCTGCTGGCTGCTTTCACTCTGTTGCTGACTGTCCATGAAGTCGACTAAACTGTTTTTTTTAACCAGACGTTGGTTCAACATCCTCTACAGCCTTCCAGTGAGGCTGAAATAAATGATGGACAACAAACGCAGAAAGATAAATGACCGTCCCTCTTAAATGAAAGTATTTATAGAATGTTATTTTTCCTGCTTTCTCACTCGCTGCTCTCTGCGTCATGGCCCGTGTTTCTCATACAAACATGCTCCTGGTAACAGTGAGTGATGGGCAGAGGGTCCGTGTTAAGGGCCGTGGTAAATAACCGGAGACCTTCCACCATTTATCTCCCGGTGCCAGAAACACTGGAGCCAGTCCGCGGGTGTTTTCTGTCCCGTGACCTCGCCCAGGTGACGTAGAGCCGCTGTGTCACTAAATCTCTTTTATCATTTTCTCCGTCAGCTACAATTCTTTTTTTTTTTCTTTCTCTCGTTCGACCAAATATTAGGAATATTACAGAAACATTATCGCAGAGTGAGTTTTTCTTTTAGGAGTGTCTGCACCTCCGTCTTCCTCGCTTCCCTCTCCGCATGCTCATCCAAGCCAAACAAGCAGGCAGCAGGAGACTGTACGACGAATCGTGTGTGTGTGTGTGTGTGTGTGTGTGTGTGTGTTGCTGGACAGCAGGAGACAGAGCACTGGGTTCATGGGAATACATTGCGGGTGTGCATGTGTGTGTGTTTTTAGTAACTATTCTCATATTGAGCTCTGTTGAGACCGGAGGTAAGACACTGAAACTCATCGGAGCTAATTGGAAACAGAGACACACACACAAGCGCACACACACACACAGACACACATACACACACACACACACACAGACGAGGCCTTACCTTTCTGTTGATCTAATCACACAAGCAAATATCACACACACTCTCACCTTCATCCACTGTCACTAAACTCACATGAATTCCCTCTCACACACGGGGCTATTAAACAAAGACAGAGTGGTCTTTGTCTTTCGAGTACGTAAACGTGTACTCCTACAGCATGTTGGCCCAGCTGTGTGTGTGTACATCTGCTCAGGCCCGCGAGTGTGTTGCCAACAGACCGTCTGAAGTCCTCTCTAATGACATCCATCTAATCCACGAAAGAGTCTCAGTCCAAAACAAGATATTTGCCCCCCTCCCTCCCGTCTCTAAACTGACCCTGGTATTACTGTAGAAATCATTACGGGATGTTTGCAGAATCGCTTTTCCAGTTTAGTGGAGCGCTCCGACAGTTTTGGGGAATGCTCGTGGAGTGTTTGCTGTTTTAGCCTCGAGTCGGAGAAGATCCAGGCACATTTAAGTGGTGAAACAATCGTCTGCAAAACAGATTTTCTTTTTTTTTTTTGTCAAGACAAGAAACCTGAAGTTCATCGACTGTCAAACTAAAGGTCGAGACTTTAATGCTCAACGTCTTTAAGGTTATTTCAGGTCAGATTATGTGAAAACAAATACTGAGCTTCTCGGTTTTTTTAGACGTTTTTTATGCAGGGAGGCGTATCGGTCTATTGTTTTAGGCTCGTTCGACGCGTTCTGCTGAGTCTTCAGAGTCCAAGGCTTTCACAACAGACACTGCGAGTGGACTGACGCACTTGTGGTCAGGCCTGGCCTCCGAGTTTGTTTTGCTCTCATGGCACTGACTCACGGCCCGACAGATTCCCTGAAAATATGTTTTTTCAACTGACGTGCTCTGGTTTTAACTTCTGGTTGAACCCACTTCTCTGGATTTCCACCTGCTTTTTTTTCTTTTTTCTACATTGGCTGGTTCTGCTTCATGGAATCGGTCCGACTCTGCATGAAATGCCAGGAGTCTTTGGTATTCGCTGAAATCATCTCTGGCTTCTTTATTTGATTTTTTTTCTTGTATTCATGTTGGTGAGGCCCCGGCTGCCCAGTAGAAGTTTGACTGATTTGTGGTTCTTCTTCTGTGTTCTGTCTTACATTTTCTCTCTGTACGTGAACCAGACCAGACCGTCTCGTACATTTGTTTGTGTTAATGCAAGTCCTAGACGGCACACTGAGATCAGAAATAAGGAACATGTGTCCAATCTGAGTGCTCTGATGTGTTTTTTAGTTTTTTTCTTTACCACACTTGGAGGCTCGGCTCTGGGCATGACGACGTTGATCTGTCAGTTGGTCCAGACTGAAATATCTCAACAAATACAGGACAGATTGCCATGACATTTTTTTCCTAGATATTCACGGTGCTCAGAGAATGATCCCCGCTGACTTTTTCCTTAAGTGCCACCATGAGGTTCGCATTTGCGGTTTCGAGTGAAGTATTTTAAAATCTACTGGATGGATTGCTGTAACTTTTGGTATTGACGTTCATGTTTCCGCCAGGCCTGCGACTAACGACTACTTTCATCGTCGATAAATCTGACGATTAATTTCCCTGTTTGGAGAATTTTCTTTAGAAATTCTGCGGTACTTTGGTGGTGTCACATGTTTTAAATGAACTTTTTATCACTTTCAGAAACCATTTCTGGAATTTCTCTCTGTACCACTAAAGGGAGCTCGAGAATTCCCATTCGTACACATATCATAGTTTGAAAATGGTGGGTTTAGTCTATAAAATGTCAAGAAATTGTAAGAAAAGTGCCGTCTCCAGAGCCCCAAGTGACTTCTTCTGATTGCTTCTTTTGTCCAACCAACAGTCCAAAACCCAAAGACTAACTAAGACGAAACAATTTCAGTGTGTAGTCATGTTATACAAGGCTTAATGCCAAGCGTTTTAAGATAAAACCACATCAGTGCGGCGCAATCACAAAACAAACAAGCTTACAAACTAACATGTACAAAGTTCTGACTGCTCATAAAGTGTCAGTGTGTTTCTGTGGTGCATCAAACTAAACCCAAAACTGTCTTCTCTTGTTTCCAAATGTCCACTAGATCCATGTTAGTAAGATATTTAGTCCAAAACACAGTATCCCATGATTAAATAGTGATAAAGTGGCTATAAATCTGCGATTGCGGATGCTTTTTCATACTTTACACCTATGACCGCCCTAGAGCTTACAACTGCCAAAAAGTGATCATGTAGCTGATTGTTCTTAAATTTAAAAATAAATTAAAACATTAGCATTCCTGCCAAACATCAACATGTTAGCTATTAGCTCAAAGCACTGTAGAAACCAAAGGAATGGACTCACGGAGCTCCGAGCAAAGCTGTAGTCTTGTTTTTACATCCAGTTTCAAAACTAATCACTCACTAATTACAACTTTCATTACAAACAGTAATAACTGTCTTTGAACACATTATGTAATCTGCAATATGTGGAAAAAAGAATCAATGAAATCAACCAGACACAAGGAGAAGACAGTTTGTTCTGTAACAGTATGTTGCTCAATATTTGGAGTCTTTGATGTTGTCCACTGTTTTAAATTTATTTCATTTTTTTTTTGTTTTTTTTTTAAGTAATCCCTGAAAGCCTGTGTAAATATTCATCACCAGTCAGTTTCACAATCCCGCTCTTCAAAGTCCAACATTTTTTTCCAGGAAAGCAGCTGCATTCTTTAAAAAAAAAAAAAAAACGAGACAAAGAGGAGAAAGTGTACTTTGGCGCTCCGCTGCAGCGACTGTGTGCAGATGTGAGGGATGAAAGTGTGACTGCGAATAAGAGATTTAAAAAAAACAACAAAAAAAACGCATAAATCCAGACGTTTGTCATCGTTGACTGTTGTGATGTGTGTCAGTTTTTTACAGAGTACGGACCCGACTACTCGCTGGAGATCTGCCCGAGCTGTCGGCCGGACCGCAACGACACCAAACACCTGGACCAGGTCATCAGCACCATCAAAGGTGTGTGTGTGTGTGTGTGTGTGTGTGTGTGATGTGTGGATGCACAGGTGCGTCTGTTTGTGTGTTTGTGTGTCTCCCTGAACCCTCGCTCACCTAAAGCCCTTTTGTTGTCTGCGTGGCTCTTTTTATGTGTGGTTTCATGTGTCTGTTCTTGTTTCTATACGTCTCTGTGTGGGATGAAAGTATGACTTGTTCTTCTTCTCTTGTTTTTTTTCCTCCCTGTGGCTCTGAACATCCCTTTTATGTGTGTGTGAATATACTGCTGACCCTGCTGTTTTACCCACAGCCCCTTCAATCACAGTCTCGAGTCTGCATACATGTGGTATTTTCTTCATTTTTGCATCTTTCTATACGTTCCTTTATGTGTGTGTTTGTATGCTAATCAGCCTCGCGGTCGAGCGCCGAAGCCGAGCCTTTTGGTCTCGGCGCTGACAGCCCGCAGCACTCAGGAGAAATCCTCCGGCAGGGTGAAACGTAGGCGAAAAGTTGAGCGGCGGGAGAATTATTGTTAGGAGGTGAGGTCAGGAACATGCGACGAGAGCGAGTTCGAGGTCATTCTCCGAACATCAGTCAATGCATCGTCGGGTTTTTTCGAGAGTTTGAATTTCGATCACTCGGTGTCTCGTAAATGTGGAGAGGATCCGGTGTGATGAAGTGTTAACCACAGACCAACAGGAAATCCTCCTTCCTTTCCCTCCGTCAGTGAAATGTTATATTTGACACAGCAGTTATCCTGCAGTTCACCGTGTGTGGACACTGTGGCTGGGAGGAAGGAAATACGGCCACAATCTGGTCACATCACCACGTTGAAGTTATGTTGGTCTGAATATCGTTTTATTCTTCTTGAAAGAAGAGAACGTTTTAGGTGGTTCTTTTTCCACCAGACTGCAGAAATCAAATGTAGGTTCATCTATTAAAGTACATGAACCAACGCAGCTCCTTTAATCCTTAATTTAAGATATTATATTTACGTTTCCAGTGAGCTAGATCTCTAACTTTCTTCATCCAGGACTCGGAAGAGTTTTATTAGTAAAAGCATGTTTCAGTTGGACAGAAAACGCCTAATAATACCCACCGATATCTGGCGTTTGTCTTCAGTGGGAAAGGGTACAATCAATCCAGATCGAAACACTGAAAAAACTAAAATACAGTCATAGTAGCTCCTCTTAGTGGAGGAATCAGACAGCTGTTTGATATTCGATATTGTGAAAGAAGCCCATGTGATGCCAAATATCGCAATATTCAGTAATATCCAATATCGCCCCAAGCTTCTTTAAAAAATTATGTTTAATTTCTTGTATCTCTTGTATTTCTTTGTGCTGGATCCTGGTAGTGAGAGTCACAGACAGTCTGAGGTGACGGACAGCTCGCTTCTTGGCGCTGATGATCTCTGGAAGTACTCAGCCATGTCTTTTAATCATACGACAGCATTTTATTTACGGCTCAGTTGAAAAACTAATTTTGTGTCTGTGGAAAACTTCAGCTCAGTCTGAATGGAAAGCCAAAAAAACGAAAAGGGAAAATATGCGTTCTCAAGTTTTATCCCCATTAGAGCGGGCATGGTATCAATTAGCAACTAATACCTCATTCATTTAGAGAGAACAGGTCAACTTACTGTCGGAAAGAAACACACACAAAAAAAAACAGTTGGATGCAGCAGCGGTTTATCCAAACAGCATCAGGTTCTCCGACTCCAGGTCGCATCGAATCAGGGGAACAGGAGTGCAGTCACCGAAATTCAGCCGGTATGTTGGCTCGCATTAAGTCATCACGACCGGAGGGGTTGAAAGTATCGCTGGTTTCCAGTCATACGGGTTTTATTAGGGGTGACGGAGGGAACGAGTGGACGGACGGAGAGAATGAAAGGGCGGAGAAATGAAATGCAGACAAACTAAAGATGCAGCGAAAACTGGGAAAATGTGTGTTTGTCTGCTGCGTCCCAGCTGTCTCTGCTATCAGATCCCTGGTTCTGATTTCTGCCTTTGCTCTGTCAGAGTTAATTCAGCTTTTAAGTTTAAGCTTGTACATGGACTGAATTTTTAGTCGCTGCTGGGATGTATTTGATTTAAAGCCTCTTTTCCACAAAATATATTAAAATTGCTGACTTTATACTTTTTTCCTGGAGAGCTTGTTCTTGCTGCTGTACGTAAGAGGGATAGGCCACCGTCAAAATTGTCTTTGAGTTCTGACTTTCTTTTTTTTCCACAATTCTGGCTTTTTCTTATAGTTTTCAAATAGTCTTTAGTTGATCTTAAAGTCTGAATTATGAGTTTACAGATATTAGAATTGAGTTCAAAGTCATAATTCTGAGTTTAAAGTCAGAACTGAGCTTACAGAAGTCAGAATTCAGACTTTATAAAAGTCAGAATTCCGAGTTTATAAAAGTCAGAATTCCAAGTTTATGAAAGTCAGAATTCCAAGTTTATGATGTCCAAATTCTGAGTTTACAAGAGTCGGAACCGAAAAGTCGGAATTAGTATTTTATAAAAGTCAGAATTCCGAGTTTACAGAAGTCAGAATTAAGAGTTTACAAATGTCAAAATTCCGTGTTTACAAGAGTCTGAACTGAGCTTACAAAAGTCAGAATTCCGAGTTTAAAACAGGATTCTGAGAAAAAGTCAGAATTGTGAAAATCGAAGTCAGAACTGAAGAAGTATGTTTTCCAGTGGCCCTAATCCTTTTCCATACTATTCGACAAGAAAGACTGCTTTTTCTATTTTTTATTATTTATTTTCTCTTCCTCTTCTTCCCTACATCCACCACTTTCTGTCTTTCATTGAGGTTTTTTGGTCCGTCAAATCTGTTTTATGTCCCTTTTATCTCTCTCTTTCTCTTCTACTAACTTCTGCTCTCCAACAAGCCAGAAACTACTTTTCTTTACTCTTTAATGACTTCTGTCACAAATCGTCTCAACCACACGACAAGCAGAGACCAGAAACCTCAAGGAGAGGGCGAGCGTCTTATAATTCTGAATAACTGAGTAAATGTGCGTGTCGTTTTGTCTCTGTCTCTGATTAAAGAAAAGCCTTCATGTCTTCCAAACCTAACTGATGCACACACACGAACACAGATTAAGGATTGGCTGTAACGGACACACACACACCTCCAGGCAAACATATCCGCATGACATCATCGGGGTGGATAAACATTTTTCTGGTTTGGAAGTGCTGTACTGCTTATAAACATTGGTTTCCCTGAGAAACTGGGGAGTGTGAGTTTGTATGTATGTTTATGTTCTTGTGTGTGTGTGTGTGTGTGTGTGTGTGTGTGTGTGTGTGCGCGCGAGCCACATCTGCTGTCTGCTGGCAAGAACAAACCGTAAAAAGATTTAAATCTTAAAGTGGTAATCCCCAAAAAATCTCTTTCTTTTTTCATTTTCGTTAAGCATGTGTCGTACGAACCCATATGTTTAACTGACACTTAACACACGCATCATAAAAAAAATATGTGCTCACCACATCATTGTGGCAGTCGGTGTGTGTGTGTGTGTGTGAAAACACAGTTTTGCACCAACAGAAAATGATGTAATGCGAGTTTACAACTCTTTCAGTGGATGAAATGATGGAGCAGCGTGTCCACACCTCCGCTATAATAACAACGGCCACAACGGTGGCGGACAAAAACATTTGGAAAACACTTAGAGTGATGTATTAAACAACAGCCAATCAAAATCCATCTGAATTTACGTTACGCCTCAGAGATCGAATTTTCTGCTGCTGCTTCACATTAAAAGCATTTAACTGGCGACACATAAGTTTAATTTTAATTTGAAGGAGGCTAGTCACAGGAAATGCAATGTTATCTCCAGCATTCATCAAAATCCGTCTATGGTGCAAAACAGCGGCAAATTTCTGTATTCGTTGACAGTCGATCGATTTGAAATAAATCTGTTTTCTTCAGTCTTTGAATTGATCAGAGAGCGACAAGCAACATGATCCAACTTCTCAACTTCGCTTTTGCTTTTTTGCTTTGACAACAACTCCTCCGCAATCGTCTCGTCGGTCCACTTTCCTCACTCTCGTCACGCTAAAAGCAAAATGCTTTCTTTAAATGTAAACCGAACATTATCTAATGCTGCAGCTTCACATAAACATTATTTATCTGGCGAAATACGAGAAGACTTTTATTTTGAAGATGGCTACTCTCTGGGAAATGCAGTGTTTTCAGATAAAGCGCCAGCATTCGTGGAAAATGCGTCTACAGAAACAAAGCAGTGGTCATTTTCTGCATTTGTTGACAGTGGATCAGTTTAAAATGAAATATTAGAAGCGTAGAAGAAGTAATGAGTAATAATATGATGAATAGATAATAATAACGTCACCACTGGCTTCACAAATCAAAGGATGAAGTCACGGAGGGTTTACAACCAAGTCAGCTCATGTTAATGAAATAATTGAAAAAGAAAATTAGTTTTATATTTCACTTTCACACCCTGACAAGCATTAAGAGCCTTTAGACAAAGCAGAGACCTGAAGCTGGGAGTGTTTCCGATCCGAGGAGCTCACTCAGTCTTTCCTATTGTTGCTCTCTCAGACAAACACGCTGAAGCTCGTTAAGCTTGTGCATTAATTAAAAAGTGATTTTTATTAGGTGACTGTCAGGAGCTTGCAGCAGCTGTCCTGACTGTGTATTCACAACTCTGTTTACGAGACTCTGGTAGCGTGATTTCCCCAGGGCCTGCTTGTGTGTGTGTGTGTGTGTGTGTTCAGCTTCATCAGCGTGACGTTGGTGTGTAAACTGACTGTATCTTATCTGTGTGTGTGT
>CAEMYA010000423.1:270057-280463 GCA_903131615.1 Diplodus sargus | reverse complement strand
TCGTCATGTCACAGACAAAATTGGAAAATACAGATCCTCACAAAGATGTACACCCGAGACCTGAGGAAGACGTATGAACGGGAGAGATTGTGATAAAAAAAACACCTTAGACACACACACACACACACACACACACGTGTGCAGTTTAATACCCACCCACAGATGCTGTGATAGATTAACGTTTGCAGGTAGTAAATATCAGAGGCCTCCGCGGCCGCTCGTCACCTCTCCAGAATTTACCGTCTACATCTGGAAAGCGAAGAGAAGAAGAGAAGGAAAGTACAGACGAGGGGGAAAGAGGTCGAAAGAAAAGCGATGTTTAAGTCTATAAAACGTCCGAAAATAATTCACAAGTGTGCGCGGTGAATCATCTGATCAACACTTGTTCAGGAACAGGGTGTAAAAGAAAGAATAGATGCATAATAACAAATAAAAGATTCTTTCTTTCTTAGAGTCTTTTCTAAGCAGATATCCTGTTAAATCTCTCCGTCAGTGCTGCCACCCGTGATCACTCTTCCCCTTTTTCTAATATAGTCGTCCTGTTTTTAGCACACGTCGTGATTTTGTCACCATGGAGAGAAGTTTTGCATTGTTTGCAGCTCGTTGCTCCAGAGACTCAGTCAGCGACTATCTGTCCTCGGTTGCCTCGCGTTGGGGCTTTAAGGGTTCGTGTATAAACTGCTGCTGTGATTGCAATTTACACTATGACTGCCTGTTTTCGTCTCAGGCTACAAAAGTCTCTGTCGTGCTTTTTGTATTGTAGTGGAAAGTCCAGTTTTTGGGGGCATGTTTAGACTGAGGTAAGAGTCCGTATCGGTGCGGGACACATGGTGAAATATGATCAAGGAAGTTCAGTAAAGCTGCGGTTCCCAACTCGGATTACGCAAGAGGGTAATTCTGCAGATACCAATGTGTTTACCAGAAAATCTTGCACAGCAGTTCATCTATTTTGAACAGATGAAACTTTTTTTACATCCACATATTTGTATTTTAGAGGAACATGAGCATATAATACTCTGTAGAAGACACACCTCAGTTTTCCAATAAATGGGCAGAGTTGTTTTACCATTGAGAGCAAAGGAATGATGAGTAGAAACAAATAGGAGCAGAAATACTTAAAAAGCTAATAAATACATGAATTAGGGGTTAGATTAAAAGGGTAATCCCTCATCGCCCCCCCCTTTATTCGCAACCCTCCCACCCCCCCAAAAAAATCGATATGCTGCAAGACAATCAACTAAAGATACATGAAAGATTCACTGCATCGTGGTCGTAGTTGCAGAATTGGACATGAACTGAGATGAAGCTTTGCGCATCAAGTTTGTTATTTCCAAGTGCACCATATAATAAAAACAACCACTTATTGTATTTGTTGCCAAAATTCACAGTTGGAGACAAAATGGAATCATCGAGCAGACAAGGCGATTATTTTCAGGAGAGAATTCGGCATTTAGCAACAGATTTTAATTCATAGTCGATCAGCACTGCCTCGTTTGACAGTTCAATCTGACTTTCGTGAGCCTGGACGCAATCGGATACAACCAATCAAATCAATGAAAGGTGACGTTTGAGGAGGCAAATTTGAACCGGTGGCGCTTTTATCTGTCAGTCAACGTATCAAACGTGGACTCAGCAGATTTTTGTGGTTCCCAGGCTTCGTCTAAAAGAGCTGTTGCGGTATGTTGGACAAAAACAATGGTTTGACAAACGCCTAAACCGAGCAGGAAGCTTCATAACACTATAAAGAAGGGTTGAAAAGTCATCAAAGCATCAGTCATTCTCTCTTCTCAACCCAAAGATTGTTGGGTTGACCGTAAAATGACAGTCTTCACGTTACAACTGTGCCTCTGTCGGTCTGACTGCGACCTGAAGCCTCACAACAGGCCGGTCAACACGAGGACGCTGTGTGCCCGTTAGCAGAGTCACCTACAACGACAAAACACGCGGTCGTATTAAATAACAGCGCAGCTTTCCAGCGCGCTCTGCGATAAAGACGCTGTTGTTGTCGCTGCTGCGGGCAGAACATGACAGGAGTCCACTGACAGCTCCACAATGGCCGACAAACAGGACATCCTCCCTCACTGCGTCAGCGCCCGAGCCACGTTTGTCAGAGCAATTACTCATCCACGTTGTGTGTTTGTGTGTACGACATGTTTGTTCATCTCAATCAGGCAATTTAACATGACAATAGACAAACAAAGCAGCTTTGTTTGCAGTGTAACATGTAAAGTAAACTGGCGACTAGACTTGATAATGCGGCTATTGTGTCTAAGTGTGTGAGCGTGCGTGCATGCGTGTGTGTGTGTGTGTCTGTTTGTGTGTCTCAATCTGTGCCTTGATGCAAATGAACCCCGTGTTGCTGAACGTCATCATTTCCATATCGATCCCACTTTTGCATGCTTGTGTTTCCTCGGGAGCGGCGCGGTGACCTCGGCCAGACGTTGCTTTGCATTTTGCGATTGGCGCTAACGTGTTTGTGTGTTTGCGCGCGCGCGTGTGTGTGTGTGTGTGTGTGTGTGTGTGTGTGTGTGTGTGTGTGTGTGTTTACTTCCTCCCATGGTGGTGTTGCATCTCCTGGTTTCTTACATGTGTGTTCAGATGTGACAACTTTGACCCCTTTTCTCTGTCTTCTCCCCTCTCATTTCTCTTGTTTACAGGGAATTTAAAGAATGTGGTTTAGGAGTCAGCGGCCTCCTCCACCTCCTCCCCATCCTCCTCCTCCTCCACACACTATGTTTCCAAACCAGGTCGACGCTCGGCTTTAATGAAGACAATATGGAGCAGACCCCTTCGGGCCCGAGGCACGGAGCGAACGAGGGAGGGATGAAGGCAGGAAAAAGAGAGAGCGAGCGAGGGGTTTTGGAAAACATTAGCTGAGTGTTTCCAGGGGAAAACAGTTTAATAAGGGGAGGAGGAGGAGGAGGAGGAGAGGGTGATGTGGTTTCTGTACAATGTTCATGTTTTTAATCCTTTTGTTTTGTTGGAAAAAAAGGTATGTGTGTTTGTGTGAACGAGAGAGCTCGCGGTCAATCTGGATTCAAGAGTTTCTGCGGTTTCCAGGGATGCGTTTGTGTACATCCAGTCAGCTAAACGGAAAAACAGATTCGTCAGGTGTCCGGTTTCACGTTCACCCTGGTTTTTTTTACCCCTCCTGAGGACAGATAAGCACTAAAACAGACAAAAAAGCTAACCCCCCCCACCCGAACGCCTTGTTATACTTGTAAAACCCCCGGAGTTTCTGAAAAAAAAGTACATGAAATGAGTTTCCCAAGTCTTTGACGAAACCTGGAAAGTTTACCAATAAACAGTTTGAGGGGAGAGAAAAGAAAATCGCCGTGGACATTGAGCCACATTGTTCTGACCGCTGGGCAAAAATCTGCAAATTAAACATCTGGACAGAGTTTGGAATTTTAACTGGAAAATATGCAGAGAAAGTTGAAAAGTTTTGTTTTTTTTTTCTTTTTAATCGTACAGACAGACAGTAACAATTAACTTGTAGAGGGTTTTGGGAGTAAAGCAGCTGTCTTTTAACTGGCCCCGACATAAATCAGTTGATTCAAACAAACATGGCTCCTTCACCATGACTGAGAGAACTGATTGGACTGGAAAAAGTTCTGTATCACTCTCAGCTGTAGCGTCAATCGTCTCATTATGTCTAACAGCTACTTCTACTGAAGTAAGTCTCGGGAATCAAGACAACAAGTCAAACAAGGAAAAATTGTAAAAACACAACACGATCTCCTCTGAAGTTAACTTTTTAAATGTATAGTTTGTCTTTTTATAAAAAGCATCACAAATGCCTGAAACCTCGATGCAAAGTGTATCTGATTATCTCCTCGTCTGTAGAAAGTTTAGAAAACTGGGGGAAAAAATGTAGTTTAATCCCTCCAGCTGTGGAGTTTGTGATGTGGCGCGTTAGTCACATCGCACAGCTGTAACCGCTGCACATGTAAAACCGAACGGTGACCAGATTCTGCAAATCCTCTAATGAAGCCGAGACACATGTTGTGAAGGTTCGGTGTTTGACGGCGGCGGCGCAGAAAAGTTTGAAAAATATGTGTTGAATGAATCGCTCCCAGTGTTCAGGGACAGATTACTTTTAAAAAGTTTGTTTTTTAACCATAGAAATAATAAAAAAGAGTTTTTACCAGGTGGTTGTGTTTTTTTTTTCTATCTTGTGTTCTTCAAACTCCATCTGCTGTAAGATGCGATCAAAAGAAATGTTTTGTATTGATATTGATTTTGTTTTGTTTTTTGTCTAACCGCTACAACTGTGGCATCTAAAATCATTAAAATTCATCACTGTTTACTTTTGAAAGAGTTCCCATGCTTCTTTTCTCTCGTGTGGTTTTGTTTTGGAAGACTATTGCTGCCACGCCACGAAAACAAAAGTGCATCAGCGTCACGTTGTTATGTGAAAAGTTTGTTGCACTAGTTTTAAAGTTGTAACGACATATTTTCACATAATAGAAAGACACTTTTCTTGTATATGACGATAAGTTGTAACGTTAGAAAAGCATATTCAAGTTATTCTTTAGGTTATCACGTCAACTTTAATTACACGTTGTAACAAGATAGTTTCATGTTATGAGACGATATTTTCATGCTTGTGTGCTAACGACATATTTCCATGTTACATTTTCACATTTTAGAGATATTTTTAAGATATTTTCAAGTCGAGATATTTTTATGTTAAAACAAGAGACTTTTCTTAATATAACAATAAGTTGTCACATTATGTTCACGTGTTCATGTTCATCCTTTATTTATAAGGAATTTATCGCATCACAACTTGATATTTTCATGTTATGAGATTTTGACATCATAACAAGATATTTTCCTCATATGTAAGAATAAGTTATCACGTAACACGTATTTCATGTTATAAAGATATTTTCATTTCATGCATTTTCACATTAAAACAAGAAACTTTTCCTATATATATATATATATATATATATATATATATATATATATATATATATATATATATGTATATAAAACAATAAGTTGTCACATCAAAACTCGATATTTTCACGTATAAAGATATGTTTTTCACGTTATAACATGATATTTTCATGTTACGTCGTACTCCTGCGATACCGACATACTTTCGCATTACAACCAACCACTTTTATGATATTTTAACAATAACTTACCATGTTATAACATAAACCTAACACATCACCTAATAGACAAATAAGTACTATACTGTCATAGCAACATTTTTTGTTATATATGTGATACGATTGTATGTCATAATAATCTGAAAGTATCTTGTTAGAACAAGTTTTTCATGTTATAAAGTGATACTGACCCGTTTTTCTTAGCAAATCTTTAATGTTTAATGTTTAATTCCCAAAGTTTATATAATGTAAACGTTTCTTTAACAAAACTCACTGTCAGCTGATCAAAATCTTCAAATCCACAGCCAGTTAACATTGTTGGCTTCTATCTGAATGTTGGTTTCTGCTTTTCTCAGAATCACTTTTTTGTTTTATGTTTTCATGCACGTACCGCGGACGTTTGTCGGAATAAAAGACAGGAGAGCATGTTGTTGTCATGTGTCTCTGCGGCGTCTTAAGCAGTGATTTATGCAGTGTGGCCTCGTTAATGGAGGCTTTTAATGGAGAGCGTTTGAAAGAGGAACCACAAATGTCGGCCCGTTTCCTTTAGAAGTGATGTTCCTGAAATTAATGGCCTGGAAATTCACACCAAATGTAGGAGTCACCAGTCGGCGCTGGCATGTGCTGAACAGAAGTGAGCCATCGAGTGTGTGTGTGTGTGTGTGTGTGTGTGTGTGTGTGTGAGGATTCCCTGTGATCTTTATGAACACTGCTGCGGTCACCCCGGCGGTTTGAGCCCAACGTAGCCGAAGCAAATGAAACTCATTATGCCGTTTACGAGTTCGGAAAAGGAGAGACGATTGAAATTCTATCTCATAAACTGGGAGGAGGTGGAGGAGGAGGTGGTGGAGGAGGAGGGTGGGGGTGCGTTACACAATGCCGGGCAAGGGGCTGTAAACATGAGAGACGTGAGAGTCTTGTGTGTGTTTATGTAGTTTTTCTTTGCTCCGCCGAGTCAAATTAGAAAAACTCGGGGGGCCCGGAGAGGATTCAGGGCACCGCTGGAATTCATGGATTGTATTTTTTCGAAAAAAAAAGCCAGAAGAGATTGTGTTCCATCGAGACCCATACGATCTTATTTTAGGAGGAAACACTTGGTCCTTTTGGTTGTTTGGTTGATATGTAACCAATACCAAAAAATCTTTTAAAGCTACGAGTCTCTTGGGTTTGTTGGCGCATGTTTCGCTAAGACCCAAGACCCAAACATTCCCATGACACCGGCGTCGCCAAACTCTTTGGAACCAGATTCAAATTTGTGAACATATATTGTATAACGTATCTGCCAGAGGCGTTTTTCATAAATAACATGACCCGGAACGTAAATCCGAGGGGTTTGCAGAATCGTCTATTATCAACATTTTTGTATGTTTTGACTAATAAACCTCCCCCGAGGCGGGTTTAACGAGCTATTTCCATACCTTTGCTGAGTTCGACAGAAAACACAGACTCCTTTAAGTTTGTAATAATAAACTGATGGTGAAAAACAACAACCTTTGCCTTGTGGAGCATGAAAACAACAAAGAATATCAGACAATGTAAGACTGAACCTTTAGAATATCTTTCACAGGCTCGATGGACCCTTAAGACCTCAGTGTGCTTCAGGCGGACGCGTCTAAAGGAAAGAAGGTCTTCACAGCTTTTTCTCAATGGCCACACTCGAGGCGAGACAAAAAACATGTTGTCATGGCCTCCTGCTGCCGGCTGAATTACTCTGCTTCCATAACGTCTCCAAGAATTGTTTTATGTGTTTGTAGTCTCAAAGCGGAGAATCGCAGTAAAAACAAGTTTCTACGAACTGTTGTTTTACATCCAACTGTTAACTGTTGTTGTGTGAAGAATAACAAATGAGGGCTCGGGAGACAAATAAAGTAGTCGGGGTTGTTGGATTATCGGTTTCAGAAACCAACCAAACGAAAACAACACATTAAGGGGGTTTTAGACGCTGTGACACAATTTAAAAAGCACTTCAATTGAAGCATACTGACAGCTTTGGCATGTTTTTAACAAGCCTGTCAGAAAAACAAACGAAAATTAAAGGAACTTTTTTCGACCCATATTAGGTTTCTTGTTTGTTGGCAACCTCTAGTGGCTGTAGTAATTATTACAGCAGCAAAGGAGGAAGTCAGGAAAGGTAGCATGAAGAGTGCGATGTTGATTGTCCGTGTTCGTGTCCAGCATCAAACCAGAAGTTTACAGTAACTTCCTTTAGCTTACTATCATTGTAAAGTTATGTGACGTTAACATAAGTCTTCTTACAGAAGAAGCATTTGATTTTAACCCAAAACATGATGTTTACCGAAATCTCGACAAGTAGTTTTCTCGCCTAAACCTAACCAAGTAGTTTCTGTCGCCTAAATCTCACCATGTTTTCTCTCCTAGACCTCACCAAGTAGCTTTCTTGCCTAGTAGTCTCTTGCTTAAACCTCACCAAGTGGTTTTCTAATCAGTAGTTATCCTGCCTAAACCTCACCAAGTAGTTTTTCTCGCCTAAACCTAACCAAGTAGTTTTTGTCGCCTAAATCTCACCATGTTTTCTCGCCTAGACCTCACCAAGTAGCTTTCTTGCCTAGTAGTTTCTTGCTTAAACCTCACCAAGTAGCTTTCTTGTCAGTAATTTTCTTGCCTAAACCTCACCAAGTAGTTTTCTGGCCTAAACCTCACCAAGTAGTTTTCTAACCCAGACCTATCCCAAATGGAAGCGTACTATGAAAGTCAAGGACACCATTCAGTTGTTTAGGTATAATGATAAACACTGAACACTTCTTAAGAATTTACAGCAAGCATTTGGGGGAAAACAGCTAATGATAAACAAAACAAGACAGAGAAATGTAATGCCAGTTAAAAAGACCTCGTGTCTTTAGTTATTTGCTCTCATCCCATGTTTTTGCTTCGAGGACATGTTTATTATTGTCATATGAACACCTGGTCTCAGTCAGGACACAGCACGTGTTACGTAACGTTTACTGTCACGAGAAAAATCAACAACTCACCACTTTTCATGAGTTTACACCAAGTATTCGGGGTAAAAACTAAAGAAATACAAAACAAGACTCTGACATTTACTGCTTGTTTAACAGTCTTGTAATGTCTTCAGTACTTGGCTCTTGTTATTTGTTCCTGTCCCATCTTATTGGTCAGAAATGACAGAAGACAAATGTTGGCGCAGCAAAAACAACTTTATTATGGATGAACAACCGATCCTAGTCAGGACGCGGTATGTCTTACATAACGCTTGTCCACTTGCAGCCCTCTCTGCCTGGAATTTAAATCACATAGGGACGAGATTATGGAGATTTTCTCTCGCTTTAAAATCCCACATAAACCAGCCGAGTGATGCAACGTATCCTGTAAAGGAAAAACGATCTTGCCAGCGCTGAGCTGTAATTTGTTTCTGGCTCAAGAGTTTGTCTTCCTCTAGACGGATGCATATTTATTTTTTCCGATATGAAAAAAAAATGGAAGGCAGTGCTGGAATCTATGGAGGGAAGGTTTGGCTCAATCAGGAGGTGATGAGTTGTTAAGTCTTATGCAGCTCCGGTGACTTCAGCCGCCTCTTTAGAATAAAAAGTTCTTTATGCTTTTCCAGGTCAGAGCTGCAGCCCGGGTTCATTGTGATCCAAAGGTTGTGGTTTGTATTGAACACACCTTTACTCTCTCATGACAAAAACTTTTCCAACGACTTTTATGCAAATCAGCGCCGGGGCCCCTTCACCACTCAGCCAGCGCTTTGAATAGAGTATCATCTGACCCTCGCCGTTGATTAGTTTAGATAAACCCAGGGCTCCTTCTTCCTCTTCCCCCTGTTCCTGCTGGGGAAAGCGTTTGCCAGTTGTACCGAGAATTTGCATAAGTTTTGTAAAGCGTGTTTAAATTTGGGAAACTTTCCAAAAGCACTCAAAACAGTTGTCGTCGTCCCGGAGTTTTGGCCTCTGCAAAATATAGAAAAAGTTGTAAAGTTTTCATCACTTATTCATCCAAATCCACCGACCGCGGAGTTCCCTTCGCCGCCAGTTTGACCAACATGCTATAATTATTTGTCAGCTAAGATGGAAATCACAGACGGTTTGTTTGATTTGCATAACGTCCCCCCCCACCACCGCCACCTCCGCCCAGGGGAACAAAGCGGCGGGAGGCCCTCCGTCTATACGTCCTCCTCCTCATCAACATGTGAAGTGTCTGCGGTCAATGGCGGAGGGGATTTACTCTCACAATAAAGACAGATGCCACCTTTTATCTGCTTAACGGAAGAGAGGCCGAGCGCGTGGCACTTGACCACCGCCGACGCATGCTGTTGGCGGGTAATGACGTCCTCGTTCCACAGACTATTGAGATGAATGGCGAAGAGCCGTGAATGGACTTGTTCTTTTTTGAGCGGGACATTGAGGGGGGGAGGGACGGAGGAGTCCTTTTTTTTTGGTTTTTTATAAGGATGAATTGGTGGAGGTTCCCCCAACGACGCAAAATCTCCCCAAACAGCCTTTTGTTGGTCCCTTATGAATAAAATAGGCTCAATCGAAGCCAGAGGAGAAGAGAGTGTGGTTCTCAGTTTGACTGAGTTTTTAAACATTTAAACAGTCCAACAGACCTCTCCAGTGACCACAGCCAGTCAGTGATCACCTCTGATACCTGATATCCAGCAGAAAGGAGATTTAAACATCCCCTTTTTCTCTAATAACACTGGAGCAGGTTGGTCTGGTGTCAAAGATGAATAATGTAGGATTGATTACAGAAAGCATACGAGTGGGAAAGTTTAAATTTGTGTTTATTTATTACATTTATTGTGTTTTTTTCATTGTTTTGTCTCTTAAGTTTGTCTTCACATATGAATGAGCAGGAAGCAAATGTTTACATTGCTGCTAACGTTAGCTTACCACTTAGCTTGCCATGTAGCTAACCCGAAGTGACATCTTATTCTTGTGCAACAAGAAGGGAACATTAATCTCGCTGCTTGTGTTTGAAGCGACGGTTGACGAGACTGAACTGCAATCGAAGCAAAAGTCAGTGATGCCAACGATCAAGGCCTGTTTTACTAATCACAATTTACTCAGAAGTCAGTTTTGCATTTTCAAAGACAATACGTTAAATGTTTGTGAGATAAAGGTCGCCCACAATTTGCGATCAAACAGTATTTCCAACGTTGCCAACTGCCGGCCCGAAACCTGACATCATGAATCCCTCGGCGCATATTCATCAGTGTCTAATCACAAGCAGAACAAAACGAGAACATGTAGTTATGCAAATCATTCACAGACCACCTCTCTCTCTCTCTCTCTCTCTCTC
>CAEMYA010000423.1:228779-257926 GCA_903131615.1 Diplodus sargus | reverse complement strand
TCCGTTTACAAGGTTGATGAGAAACTGTTCGGCCGCTGCTCTGCTGTCAGATCTGCTGCTGGAACTGAAGCAGATGCTGCACTGATTCATCTCTGATCTCCATATTTACTTTCAGATTAAAGTCTGGTATTTTGTTGCAGTTCCTTTCTTTGGTTGAATGAATATTATTCAAAGATGATTTTTCTTTTTTTTTTTTAAAAAGCACTTTTGCTCACCGGCTCTCACTTGTACATCTATATGAATATGTAAATGACTGAAATCATATTGAATTAAAACAAAAAAATGCTTGTATTTTTGTTACGGCGCTGAGTTTGGAGAGAAAATAAAGAAATGAAAACTGATCTGAGTGAATTCTCGTTATTGAAACTTGACTTTTTTTCTCCAAGTTTGAAGAGTTTAACCAAAATTATCAGAATATGTTCCAAGATAATGATGTAATTACCAACTGAGGTTTGATATAATACTGTATTTATGCTCATACACATTTTAAAAGTATTTTAATCTAAAAAATAAAAATTGTAAATTGTAATATATTATGTAATATTATGAGCTGTAGAGTCACATGAGGGTCCGACAGTCTTTAACTTATGCAACATGTCAGTGATGTTTTAAACGAGGCCTCCCTCTGCTGGTGTCTGATGGTAACTGCACCACCAAGAAGGACACAAAAGCACATTACATATAATTTCTATATATTTTCTGCATGCCAAAATTACATTTACACTATTCTATGGCTCCATTAATACAGTTACATGAATGTGAAATCAACATTTTGAGTTAGAATTACCTAATTTGGCAACAGTCCATGTTATCATGTATATACATGGAAATATAGTTACATTACATAATGTTTTGAGCCAAAAGTCTTAAATATTGCACCTTTAAGTATCAAAAAGCACAAGTAAACGTACACCATGCATACTTTTAGACGAGTGTGCACTACGAAGAATGTGCTGCTTTAGCAGTGGAGTGGAAGTAAAAAGCTGCAGAAAATGGAAATGTTCAAGTAAAGTATCTCAAAAGTGAGCCTCAGAGTGAATCTAGTTAATACAAACACAGATCCTGTAGTTCAAACACCGGGCGGACAAAATAATAGGAACGCCTGTTGTTGTTGGACTGCGTCCACTTCAGGAGCAACTTTTATTATTAGCAAACTAGCTTCATTTCATTTTGTTTATTCCTTTTTTCTTTACTGTGTTCTTTTGTTATTTTCTTTGTTTCTTTCTTTTTTCATTATTTTCTTTTCTTTACTTAATCCCTTCTTCTTTCTTTTCTTTTTTCTTTTTTTCTCTTATTTTTCTTGTCCTTTGTTTGTTTGTTTGTTTTCTTTTTCTTTTCTATTATTTACTTATTCTATTCTTCTTTATTTTCCCTTTTCCTTTTCTTTTCTCTTTTCTTTCTTTTCTTATTTTTCTTTTCCTTTTCTTTTCTTTACTTATTTTATTCTTCTTTGCTTTTCTTTTCTTTTCTTTTTTCTTTTCTTTATTCTTTTTTCTCTTTTCTTTTTTTTTCTTTTCTTTCTTTTCTCTTCTTCTCTCTCCAGTTAAACAGCTCAAATCCTTCTCTCTGGTCTCAGACTTGCATTAGAAGTTGGTTCAGTGCTGCCACTTAGTGGTAACAGCAGTATTACACTAAGTATGACTGACTACAGGGGGAGCAGAGAGTGTCTGAGTCAAGACAGCAAAATAAAGCATAAACATTAAATCTAGCAGAGAAATAAATCCATGAGACCAGAAACAAAAAACAATATAAACACACTGTTGTTTATGAGAACGGTGAACTACATAAAAAGGTCTCGATCAGCAAACTTTGAGTTTCATGTTTCTGCTGTAAGAACAACAATAAATCTCTGCAGACTTCTTCAAAGAGCAGATAGCTCACGAGGTTATAGCAACACTAACAAACAAAAACAGACAGAGATGCTAATAATTAAGGACGGCCATAAATCATGACCTGTTTCTGGGCGTACAGCGACGAATTAAAGGGGTGTAACCGTCTGAAAACAAGAAGAGATCCAGCCGCCTCGTTTCTTTTCTACCATCAGCTGGACTTTATTAGCCTCTACATCTGAACCAAACAGTCCTGCAGCCTCTGCACAGCCAGTCCAAACACACGTCACCTCCTTCGGCTTTTGTAACGCGACTCCAGGAATCTGCCTTTAATCCTTGAAAAACTTCCTGGGGTTTCCAGGACTGAGCTATCAGTGTTTTTCAAGGAAGTAGGTCAGGAAATTAAAGTTGGGAAGACGTTAGATTGGAGCTCTGGCTGCAGGGGCCTCGTCGCTGAGCTCCTCCGTATCTTCAGTGTACGTCTGAATGAAATGTAGGTTGGCGGGGTTGATTCAGCTGGATGGGAGGGAGGGAAAATAAGAAATAAAGTAGGTCGGCGGAGATAAACGTGTGAATTTTTGCACGCTGGAGCCTTTTTATTAGGTATAAATAGAGTCCAGGTTTGTCTCGAGCTTTGGGATTAGTTCCTGCAGCCCGGAGGGGCGAAGCAGGGATGCTTTTATAAAAAGAGAGGCGGCATCAGTTGGTATCATTTGGCAGAGGAAGACAAAAACACCCAGGAGGAGTTTTATCTCCCAGAGTGTAAACAGGACTGGGCTGGTATTTCCTGACCGGGACACAGAAACACAGAGAGAAGTGGAGGCACCACCAGCACCAGCACCAGCAGCAGCACCAACACCAGCAGCAGCACCACCACCACCAGCACCAGCACCAGCAGCACCAGCAGCAGCACCACCACCACCAGCACCAGCAGCAGCACCAGCAGCAGCACCAGCACCACCAACACCACCAGCAGCACCAGCAGCACCAGCACCACCAACACCAGCAGCAGCACCACCACCAGCAGCAGCAGCACCACCACCACCAGCACCAGCAGCAGCACCAGCAGCACCACCAACACCACCAGCAGAAGAACCACCAGCAGCACCAGCAGCACCAGCACCAGCAGCACCACCACCACCAGCAGCAGCACCAGCAGCAGCAGCAGCACCAGCAGCAGGGAAACATGGAACATGATCATATAGATCACACTTGTGCATGCTGTTTATTTCAATCCACATGCATCAAATTAAAGTATTTTAAATAACAATACGGCACCTCCAGGGATATGAAACGTATTTACATCAGACATCTCCATGCTCCATCAGTGGAGCAGTTTTTTGAAGCTGTCACGACAGGAAGGCTAAATTCCTGAGCAACGTTCTTGTCAACAAAGAAACGTTGCTCTGGAGCAAAGGAGGAGAAATCTGTCTGACTGGAAACATCACAAACTTTCATTCTGACAGGAACGATAATCGCTGAGGAGATAATATCAGTGACAGCTAATTAATTGGACTCAAATTCTGACAGAAGAAGAAGAAGAAGAAGAAGAAGAAGAAGAAGAAGAAGAAGAAGAAAAGGAACAAATATGGCCATTTTTAATGTAGTTCTTTGCTAAAATGAACTTACTGACACTTTATAGTAACCGTCATTAATAAATTCATAGTACATCAGATTTAATTAAGTAATTTCACTGTTAATAAACAATGAAATACTTCATGAAACAAGTGTAAAGTTAATTCAAATAATGTTTATGGGTGAACTACACAGTATTTATTAACCATTTACATGGATGTAAAGTATCAAGAACATCAGCAACATAAAGAACACTTGCTTATAAATAGTTTTAAAGCATTTTAACTATTAACTACAGTGTAATTCACTATATATGACATTTTTTTATTATAATTGTTTATTTCAATGTTATAACAGATATAAGAAAGTGTCTCACTATATGTACACACACACACACACACACACACACACACACACACATATTTATATATAAAGGTATTAAAGACCCAGAACAAACTGTAACCGAGGAGCTAAATTAACCTAAACACACTAGAAGAAACAGAAAAATAGAAAGAAATAGGATACAAATAAGTAGAAAATAAACATTTAAATACATTTTAAAAGACTTACTCTAGACCAGTGTGCATAATTGAAATGTAGGCTTTACCGTGCATACATATTGATTACGATAAATCAAGATCATACATATAATCTCACTTTGAAGACAATTAAAAAATGTCTACAGCAGTGGTGGATGAAGTATTCACACCATTTACTTTAATAAAACTAGCAATACTACAGGATACAAATACTGCAGTAACCTACAGGTAAAAAAAATCTGGTGTTATAAAGCTTTTTCTTTTTAAAAATGTAGTTTTTCTTATTAAAGTCAAATAAATAAGCTAGTGGACTAAAACAATAGGCGACAATATAAAGTAAATCTGGCACAACACAGAAATACTAAATACAAGTACGTCAAATTATAAATATCTGTATTTAGTTTATAATCCAGCACAGTTTAACATCATAAAAACACCGATATCGACTGATGAAGTGAAGCTGTATTTGAATCGCGCCTTTCCTCCCGTGTGTCCCTCCCAGTCTGCCGTCCGCGGCCTTATCATTCAATACCGGAAGAGGAGAGGTCCTTTTCCCCGCAGACTCCAACATGGTGAGCAGGTTTCCCTCACGATTCCTCTCTGAAATAATCACTAAACATCACTTTCTGCCGTCGTACTATCACAAACATATGTGTCCTAGCTTGAAATCCTACATCTTATAAAATGCTAGATGTCTGAATTGTAACCGAAAGCAGCGATTCTTGCTCTTTATTGATGATTTGAAACGACCGATGCCCACTTTGGGCTTTTTTCCTCACCGTTAGCTTAGCGGCGGCTAACAAGCGTTAGCTTGCTAAATAAACGGAATTCGACTCGTTGTCAGTAGAGATGTGTATTTTTCTGTCTGACGATTTTACTTCATTTTGTGTTCAAGCTTCATGTAAAAGTTTTAAAAGTGGGATTTTAAACGTTTCTGTCAGACGTGTGCTAATGTTAGCCTAGCTAGGCCGCAGCCGGCTGGGCTAGTCGGCATTCCCTCCTGCTGCACGTTAGCTTACCATGCTAACTAACTAAAAGACATTTGTAGTTTTCCACCTCGCAGATAAATCATTTTAGTTTTTTAATACCTACCGGTTGTTTGTCCCGTTGTTTGACCGCCATTATTCTCCTTTTTATTCAGGCAAGAGGACCGAAGAAGCACCTGAAGCGCGTCGCAGCGCCAAAGCACTGGATGCTTGACAAGCTCACCGGAGTGTTCGTAAGTAACATTGCTGTCCATTATACTAATATTATACTGTTTTATATTATCTGTATTGTGTGGCATTAATACGGTATAGTAATGTGTTGGGAGCTCATGTAAAAGGATGATGTACAGCTGCCAGATGTGGCTCACTCGTGCTTTATCATATTACTCATGGATGCTTCATAACTACTTTAAGTTGAGGCTAATAAACTCAAGGTTAAGTACTTAAGTGTTATAAACTGAAAACAGAGCAGTGTTCGTTTTGGTTTGTCGCTAACTATAGTGGATTTATCAAGATAAAACAGAAGTTTCTCACTTTAGTGCTGAGGCGTAAAGATTGGAACTCTTAATTATAAAACTGAGAAATTCACCTGAATGCATTTGTAGATCTGGTACAACTCACTATGTTATACTACATCTGTGGACCACTGTGTTAATTTAAATGCATCTGTATGAACTTGTGATGTTCAGTAGACTGAAGTTTTAACCCAGCTTTTAGTGACACATTTAATTGTAAAGGCTTTCGAAGCGGCGCATAATCTTGGTTTTGCAGTTATGTCAGGGATTTATCCTCCAGTCACGTGCTTGGATAAGTAATTTGGGGGTGTTTTGAAAATCTGAAGGGTATAAACTGGCACTAATTTGCTTAATAATGATATAACGGAAGTAGGCGTTCACTTGGCTGCATTTTGAGACGCTGTGGTCATGCAACGACTGTAAAGTCTATGAAATTAGAAGTAAAATGTATCTGACAGTAGAGTTTCTGTTAGCTCTACAACTTTGCCTTTGGACCTTTTATATCACTGTATCTTTAACACCAGCTGAGAAACTTTCTGACAATGTCCTACTCTAATTCTTGAAAGTATATATACATTAAAAATGTGTTCAAATTGTTTTTTGGGCTGCAGGACCTGGTCGAAATATGATATTTCAAGTATATCGACAGATTTTGAGATGGTGATATGAGTGACGACTTGTAGGAATCGTCATATTGGAACAGCAACTTGAATTATCAATGAAGAAAATTGTTAAAATCAATCCATGTGTTCTGACACCTGTAGAACAAATATTTGTGGGACACGATGTCTCCGCCGCTCTACAGAACTTAATCATAAGACTGGATATTAGCTACTAAAGGTATTAACTATTGGCTGTAATGACACAATCTCTGGACCTAAACTAATCGGACTGGTTCTTCTCCAGGCTCCTCGTCCTTCCACCGGTCCCCACAAGCTGAGGGAGTGCCTGCCCCTCATCATCTTCCTGAGGAATCGCCTCAAGTACGCCCTGACTGGGGATGAGGTGAAGAAGATCTGCATGCAGAGGTTCATCAAGATCGACGGCAAAGTCCGCACCGATGTCACCTACCCCGCTGGATTCATGGGTGAGCCGACTTGTGATGGAGCGTTGAGTGTAGCACAGATCTGCTGCGGGATGTTTTAGTACGAGATAATCTGTAAATTCTGCATAATAGGGCTTTTATTTTTTGGCTACGCAACTGTTTTAGTGGATTTCACTGTTTATAAATGATGCAGGAGCAATGATGACTACTTGGTTTTGATCAGGAATGAGATGAAACTACACAACCAATCCTCTAAGAAGTTCTGAGCTCCGTCTATAACTCTTGCATGTTTCTGACTGCAAGTATCAGTTTTTCTGTGGGGATCAGCTCCATGGAGCCGGTGCAGAAATATCTTTTATTCCCTGTGGTGTGACTTTGAGACGAGACTTTATTTACTGTCGCTCAGCTTCTGTCGAGATGTTTTCTCAGATAAAAGTGTGTGTTGAACAGTTGAGGACAACAGCTGTCACTTTCACTGGAGTTTCTCTGTTAGACGTCTTGTTTCTTTCGTCTTGGATATCAAACCCGACGCTTAAAGCTGGTTGTCAGACAGGCCGAGCCTTCACGTATTCAGTCACTTTGGATCTGTGGTTGATTATTGGACTTGGCTGAGATTGATCGCAGCCAGTTATTTGTGTACAAGCGTTGGTATTGAAGGGGCAGCAGGTTCTTCATCAGCAGCTGATGTTTGTGTCTGAACTCGGTCACAGCTCCTCTCAAACTTGTCACCCTGTCAGGTTTTTTTCTTTCCACCTTGACGCCGGCCAACAGCCTCACACGGAGGTGTGCAGTTTTAATTTCCAAATCCAGGGGAAGCTTTCACAGCACGACAACAGCAGCCTGTTTTATAAACTCACAACACTCTGATGCTGCTTCAGATGAATATGAAGTACTTGATGATTTATTTAAAGTTATATTTTAAGAAGCATAAATTACTCAAACTGGCTTTTTGGATTCAAATGTTTCCACTGCTTTTCATTGGATTGTGCTGACGGTGTCAAACGTAGTTTTGTCATTCTCTGGAGAGATCAGACTGTAAGAGTTCATGTCACATGAAGCTCTGATAGTTTGTCCATATCTGGATTTACATGCGAGTGTCTGAAAGATTGTCGAACGAGCTCGCTGGTACCTGAACATGTGGAGCGTAGAGACCGTCCTGTTAGAAAGCCACATGTTCATCTTCAAATGTGACAGATGCTGTGTTTGGCTTTCTCTGGTTAGTAGTGAAGATTTGAAGTTGATCCGAAGTTGTCAAATAAGATCTCTATGAACGTAAACTGAATATTTTTTACAATTAACCAAAACAAGACATTTGAGGGTGTTGTCTTGATCTTTGGGGAACACTGATGGACATTCATCACCATTTTCAGACACGAACCTATCCACGAATCAAGGAAATGATCGACACATTAATCAACAATTAAGATGAGCGTGAGTTGCAGCCTGAACATCTGGATTGGCATGAAGAGTTTTTCAAATATGAAGAGAGAGGTTTCAGTGCATTTATTGGCAGATCAGGACATTTGACTGTCCTAAACACAGTCAGAAGGTGTTAAACTCCTGTACGAGTTTGATTTGGACGCTAAGACTTCTTCCTGCTCGTTTCCCCAGATGTGATCAGCATCGAGAAGACCGGTGAGCACTTCCGTCTGATCTACGATGTGAAGGGACGTTTCACCGTCCACCGCATCACCGGCGAGGAGGCCAAGGTAAGAACAGAGACATGACTATCCTTCGTCCTGATGTCTGAGAGATGAGTTTGATTTATGTTAATGCCTTAAATATCAAGTACTAACCATTACAACTAGGAGACTGAATCCTCTTCCAAGAACCTTTAAGACGGGATAACTAACATTGTCAGTAAGAGGTCGTTGATACTTGGGAGTCAGTTTTTTTTTTACTGGCTCAGATTTGAGCTTTGGCAGAGTGGTTGCTGATTTAACGGGTGTGAGACGAGCTTTAAGGATTTCCTTTTGTGTCTTGCCAAATTTGAAGATCAGCTATGGCAGCTGAACTGGTCTAATCTCCATAATCTTGGTCAAATCTGGTTTTAAAATCCTCAACTGTGAGAGGAATTACAACAGCAGACTGAGACGGAGCTGATGGTGGTCGACATGAAGCTGATATCCTCAAATGTTACTCGGACTATCTGTTAATTAGTCTTTAACCTTGTGTGTTTCCTAACCCGCCTCGTCTCCGTCCGCAGTACAAGCTGTGCAAGGTGAAGAAGCTCATGGTCGGCACCAAGGGGATCCCCCACCTGGTGACCCACGACGCCCGCACCATCCGCTACCCAGACCCCCTCATCAAGGTCAACGACACGGTCCGCATCGACCTGGACACCGGCAAGATTACAGACTTCATCAAGTTTGATACTGGTAGGTTTGTGTCTCGCTGCTCGAGCTTCACTTCTGTCATGTTCTGATAGTTTTAATGAATGTTCCCGCTCTCTCGGCTCTCTGCAGGTAACCTGTGCATGGTGACCGGCGGTGCTAACTTGGGGCGTATCGGTGTGATCACCAACAGGGAGCGTCACCCCGGCTCCTTCGACGTGGTGCACGTGAAGGATAGCACAGGCAACAGCTTCGCTACCAGGCTCTCCAACATCTTCGTCATTGGCAAGGTGAGGACGAGGAGAAGGATCCAGTTAGAAGACGTGTCGGGATCGGTATTTAGATTGAACCCGAGGCAGAATATAGTCGACTTCTGGAGCAATGATGACGTTTTTGGTTTTGATCAGCAATGAAACTACACCACCAAATCCTCTAAGAAGTTCTGAGCTCCTTCACAAGAAAACCTTGTGAAATCCATCTTAAACCACTTTCTTTCAAGCGCAAGTTGATTTTCCCTTCAGTTTGAAACCTCCGGAGGGCCCTGCAAGTTAATTAAAGCATTTCATTTGTTTTACAACGTTCCTCGCCCTGTTGAAGTTCAGCCAAACGAGAAATAAAAGCTGACTGCTTCAGTCTATGAAGGGTGTTTTTTATAGTGAATGCTGTCCAAGCATGCAGCGAGAAGCAAAACAAAATTAATCTGTAAGTCAGTTACAAGTGTTTTGAGTAATTTTTCAAGCATAAATGCCCCGAAAATTGCAGGTTCCAGCATTTTAAAAGGGAGAATTTGCCGTGTTTCTTTGTCAGATATGACAATAATTGAAGAGTCTTTGGGTTTTGGACAAAAGAAGCAAATTGAAGACGTCACTTTGAGCTTTTTGGGGAATTAAAATGAGCATTTTATAGACTAAACGTTGAATCTATGAATCATGAAAATGAGTAATTGGTAACGACAGTAATTAGTAGTTGCAGCCCTGTAATGAAATATGAGATAAAAACAATACATTAAGTGCAGGATTAATCTCCCAGAAGTGCTCCTGATGTACAGGAAGGTAACTAATGTCCACAAGAAAGAGAATAAAATGCCAAAAAATTAGTCACAGTACACTCGATTATGAAAAGTGTTGGTTGGCTGCACATCTGTCCTCCTCGAGGTAAACAAAAGAAAAACTTACTATATTAAAGAGTTCGTAGCGCTAAATGTTAAAGCTAGGAACCTTAAGATGCTCGACGGGAGGGAAGATAACTGAGAGCAACGCGTAGATATTCAGCGACATACTGTGTTAGAAGACTTAATAAATGATTAGAGGACCTGAGCAGCGTCGGCAGTAAACTCTTCTCTCTGCAGCGTGACATTTATTTGGTCGCGGATGTGACCGAAGCTGTCGGCAGCTCGGTCGTCTTTCTGCCGCCTGACATTTATTCAGCAGCCTTCAACCCGCCGGCAGTCGTCACCTTGAGCTGCAGCGTTGACCGAAAACATAAATGTTGGCGCAGTTGAGCGTTGAGCGGCCACAAAGCTTCACAAAGCTCGTCCCGTCAGCGCTCTTATAATTCTGGCAGCACTTAATTATTTTGCAGACAAACAACATTCCAGTTATTGCAGCGTTGGAAGTCGAGTGGCTCTGATTTCCTCCATTGTGAGTTCCTCTGACCCCCGACAGCCAGATGTCGCAGGTTGGAGGGTTTTTATTTGAAAGCCAGCCAAGAACGCTTTATCGCTTTCGTCTTGGCTGCAGTCGGTATTTGTTTCCTGCTCATCACTGCTTCAGGGACGACCAACAATGAGTCCCTGGGTAGTTGCAGGCCAGTTATCTTATCAATCAGCTGCATTCTTTTTTAAATCTTGTGAATTATTTACAGCAGTTTTCAAAACAAATGGACCCGTAAATAGTAAAATGTCATTTGTAGATTGGTTTACAGCCAAAATGATCAATTTTATGATATAAAATCTACAAAAAACATCTAGAATTCCCTTTGTTAAACCAAAATAATCAGTTTTATCACTTGTGCAGCGTTTTCTACAGGTGCTGGAAATCCTTATAAATCTTTGAAAATAACTTTTAATTTTGTGCTTGAAACTCCTTGAAATTGTAATTCCATGACCTTAAAAGTAACTCTGAGCTTTCCCCTTTTAAATGAATCTCCAGTCCCCATAAAACTCTTGCTAAACATAATTTTGGTTGTTTACATGCATGTAAAAATACACACAGGTGCCTAAAAAGTTTGGAAATTCACCTTAAATGCTTAAACGTGTCCTTGAGTTTGCAAGAAAAGATGCAGAGACGAGTTAAACAACTCGACAACTCGTCTACAAATAGTTGCCCACTTACTGCATGTAGTTTGAATCAGTTAAGATTTAATTAGGCTGTTGTCTTTGTGAAATGTATAAAATGTGGAAGACATACTGAAGTTTAGTGGATGTTAATGTTCGGGTCATTTCACCTGATGGCAGCCGGCTTTGAAAAACCTTTTAGTGAAGTAACGAGTCACAGAAACACACCATGTCTCAGTCATCACCTGAGATAACTGCTTCCTTTTGATCAACACTAATTAACAACTTCTCTCCTCCGTCTCCAGGGCAACAAGCCGTGGGTGTCCCTGCCCAGAGGAAAGGGAATCCGTCTGACCATCGCCGAGGAGAGAGACAAGAGGCTCGCCGCCAAGCAGGGCAGCAGCTAAACTGGCCACAGACAGCTGACCGCTGGTTTTCAAATAAACTGTTATTTACAAAACACTTGTTGGCTCCTTGTGGTTTCTTTTTCTTTTTACTGCTGCTTTGGTAACAAGGCGTCCTGCACATGGAGCTGAAGGTTCATGGGAGGAGTAAGTAACTTCCTGGAGACTTTAAACATAATGAGGGGTGCATTCCAATTAGCTGACAGTGGATTCCTCACGTGTTACAGCAGCTCAATTAAATATATTCAAAGCTGGAAAATCAAGTTGTGGCATCTTAAAACACGTCTTGAAGTGTTGAAACAATCACGATGCAACATAAATATTTAACTTTAACAACAGGAAGTGACCTCAGGGAAGCTGAAGGTGGCTTCTGTGTTGTGGTTTGTTGAAATGTCCCTTTAATTCCTTCTCTGTGGTCACTATCTGACACTAAGCATCTCCTCTTCTACCAACAATCCCTCCATCCTTCACCTGCAGGCGGTCCATCCTCCCGTCCAGCTAATCCCTCCATCCTCTCCTGTTTCCATCCATCTGTTCAGTCTCCTAATCCTTCAGCTCCCTCCATCCTTCTTTCCATCTATCCCTTCATGATCCCTCCTTCCAACTATCCTTGCCTCCTTCCTTCCCAAAATAGTTCCCATCTTGCACCCTCCATCCTTCTTAGTGTTAAGGTCCCTTCGTCTTTTCAACCTTCCTAGTTTTCAACATTTTCTCCTCTGAATCCTTCTTCTTGCTAGTTTCAAGTCTTCCATCCTTTATTTCAGTTTTTCCTCTTTTCTCTCCAACCCTTTTTAGCATCTCTCCTTTCCTACTTCAGCTCCCATCCTCGTTTCCTACGGCCTTCTTTCCTTCCCTTAATATTTGTCGTCTTTTCTCTCCTTTGGTGAACACTTCCTAACACTTTGCCTGTCATCTTTCCTTGTTCCCTCCGTCTTTCACCCTTCCTAGCCTCCCTTTTCCCCTCTTATCTCACTCTTTCCTCCATCTTTCTTTGCATCAGTCCCTCCCTTTTTCTTTCCCTTAGGTCACCTTCTCTCTCTGCTTCCACCTGGTCATCCTTCCTTCCCTCCTTCCTTTCTTAAACATCTTTAATCTCTCCTTAAGTCGATCTTCCCTGCTTCATCCCTCCTTAGATTTCATCTGTCTTTCTCCCTCTATCCTTCTTTACATTTATCCCTTCATGATCTTTCCTTGATCCCTCCGTCTTTCAACCTTCTTCCTTCCTAATCTTCAACCTTTCCTTAACTAGCTCCCATCTTTCGTCCTTCTTTGCACCGCTCCCTGCTGTATTTTTCTCCCCTTTCCCTCCTTATCACTTTTTCTCAATCTGTCCATTTCCTCCCAGTCATCCATCCTTCCCTCCCTCTTTCCTCTTGTCCCTCCATACTTCTTTAGATCAGTTCCTCCATTTTTCGTTCCCATCACCGATAAACAGTCGCCATCTCTCCCTCTCCTCCCTCCATCCTTCTTTGCATCAGTCCCTGCCGTATCTTCCCTTTCTTGCTCCGTCACCATCTCTTTCCTACCCGTTATCCTTCCTTCCCTCTGTCCTTCCTCTCATCCCTCCAACCTTCCTTTCTTCCTTTCCTTAAATGCCTCCCACCTTTCATCCTTCTTCACACCGGCCTCTCCCTCTTTCTGTCCCTTCACCTGTAAACAGTCGCCATCTTTCTCTCGATCTCTCTCTGTTTCCTCCACATCATCCCCTTTTTTTCCCTCCATCTCTGCGTGTTCTGACTTCAGTACAGGTCCATATGGTGACTGCTGGGCTGCAGCCTGCTCCGCGCTGCAGAAACCTGGCCCGACACACTCCGCCTCAGTGTGTGTTTATGTGTTAAAGTGTGTGTGTGTGTGACGGATCCCGTTCTGGCCTTCAGACTCACCTGCGAGTGAACGAGCGCGCGCTCACCGCTGCCCGTCTCCCTCATGACTTTCTAATGTCCAACCCCTTCACTGACACATGACGCAAAAAAACACCACAACACACACGGCAGGAAGGTGTGTGTCTGTTGGTGTGTTAATGTGTGTGTGTGTGGAGGGGAGCCGCTCGCTCTCATGACCGTCTGCTCTCTGACACGCTGTACTGTACACTAATCCATCACTCCTGCCAGCGAGCAGTGAGGACAGTGTGCGAGGACAAAGATATATTCAGGTCCTTTACTGGAGTGAGAGCACGAACACCACACAGTGAAAATACTCCAATACGAGAACTTCATTCTCAGCTAAATGTACTTGAAGTGCGAGTAGAGATGCAGTAAAATGTTCCTTGTCATTGTTTTTATATCTGACTGGTCTTTCTTTTCCTTATTATTGGTTTATTCGTCTGTTAGAAGAATTAAATAAACAATGAATCCAAAAAATGCTGTTTGATCTCTGGGAACTAGAGAATTTATACGATAATTGCAATAAAATGTCTGATCGGGTAAAACGGCAGGTTGTGATATTTGATATCCAAAAGGTCAAAGGTCAACTTCACTGTGACGTCGTGATATTCAGCATTATTCAACGTCACGGCTCTTAAAGAGACTACGAAGATCTTTCTAATTTTGTCGACTTTAGCGCCCCGTTTCAACAAAAAGTATTATGACACCAGCGCCTAGATATTTGTGATTACGAGCTTTTAATGTAATTAATTTGACCCCAGCGCAGGCATTAATGATAACTATATAAAAACATCAGTCTCTTTGCTGTTACAGGTCATTTATAATCACCAGACTGTTTCATAAACACTTAAAGTTCCTCGTAGTTTCTTTAAACTAACTACCAAAAGCTGAAGCGAATACCTGGTGGAATCCCAGGTGACCGTAAAAATAAGGGAAAAAGTGATTAAGAATATATTTTTCAAGACAAAACCTAAGTTGCAGAAACTATTATTTAGAATTTTTATAATTAGTGACTAATCGAATACTCTAAAATCACAACACATCCTTAGTTCAGTACAAGTTTAGGCTTATTTTTGGCTCACAGGACATAATCACACGTTCCAAAATATAATAGAAGAAAGACAGCGTGTTTAACTTTGACCTGCTGTGCTTGCCGTAGTTGACGCAGTTTTTGTTGAATGCTGAGTGGTTATTATGTTACACGTCAAAATATCTGGAGATACAAATTAAAAATAGATTGTTTGAATCCTCGAGCTGGACGATGAACTTTGACCTCGACTTGATCTCGAGGCCGCAGCGTCAACAGATCTGCACGTGAAGCAAGACGGGTTTATGGTTTACTAACAAATCAGAAGTGGTGGAGTTGTCCCAGTTTTTCACTGGCCAGAGAGCAGTTCTTTGTAAACACAAACAACACAAACACACACACACACACACGTCTATAGGACCAACAGGGTCCTGCATTTCTCCACCATCTGACAGGGGACCCAATGTTTCTGGTCATTTTGACACAAACACACAAATAGGAATTCAGAAAAGCTTCTTTTAAAGTATTTACCATGATGTTACTTCGAATGTGTTCTAGTGCGCACACACATATATATGCACACACACACACATATGCACACAAACACACACACACATATGCACACAAACACAGCCTTTGAACATTTGAAATATGAGACTCGCCAGACGCAGGCTTTGCTCTGGTCCTGCTCTGCATCCCCTTGTGAGCGGAGCAACAATCTCATTTGATTCACACACACACACACACACGCACACACACAGTCTCACACACAGAGACACACACACACACACACACAGAGTCACACAGAGGCTTTGAAGTGTGTTTGGTTGGATGGCGAGAGGAGCAGAAGAAATGTGAGCTGCAGAGCAAATACAGAGAAAAACGTCCACGTGCTGAATTATCTCGCCGAGGAATTAAAATAAAAACCCACAGAGCAGGACGACCGTACAGACTCGCATTAAAACAAAGAAAACAACATTCAGACACTATAAATGTATCTGCATAATGCACTTATGCTGCACGCTTTGTAGTCACGCTGTAAGTAAACAGGAGAGGCATTTTTATCAGCGCGTGCAGCTGAAAACTTCACCGCAACGCAGCAAAATTGACGTCTGCAGGAAGCGCTTTTGTTTTGGAAATATTTCACACTTTTCAAAGATCCAACAGCTTTAGGTGACGTCAAAACAGGTTGTTTGATCCCAAATGTTAAATAAATACTTTTTCATGTGTGCATATAACTTTGTCCAGGGTGCTGTTCTTTTAAAATAACTTAAATATGATGAACGTTTGATGATACGAGGACAATATATGTCTCAGCTGTCTGAGCCCCCAAAGTTCATGTTGCTGCCGGAACTTCCTGTTTACACAATCGCTTCCTATAGCAACCAATTTACACATGACGCAAGTCTTTATGGCATTTCTCACGTTTTACTGACACAGCACAGTTCAGTTAACAATCAGCTTGAAACTACCCAGTAAGAACACGACTGCAGTGAAGGATTTATGGATTGGTGGTGCAACCCAATCCAAGAAAAACAAACTTTAATCTCAACGAGGCAATAAAACAGCGGCTTACCAACCTTTGTTTTGGCTTCTGACCCCTTAAAAAGTAGAGAAAAAAGAGCCTACTTTTGATCCTTTCAAGGTTTTTCAGCCATTACTCTGGTATTTCATCTTGTGGCTACGGTGGCCCTGAGAGATCAAATGAGCAAAACACAAACAATTTAAGAAAACCTTCTCGGGGAAGGCTGTTAACAGAGGAGAAGGGTTTTCGACTTTGACCCTCTCGCTCGTATGCTCGTCACAATCCGACGTAGCATATGAAAGTACAAATTACAAGCACAAAAATATCGTGTGTCGTATCTTCCTCTGCACTGCGGCTCTAAAAGCCTGCTGGCTCGCGTACGGCAGAATGCGACTGGATGCAGTTGGACGTCCCGGTGTTTTTGGCGTCCTACATCGGACATTTCTATATATCGGGACACACTAAATCTTTTTTTTTCTGGCAGACTAAATAGCTGTGGTGGTGCTGCAAAAAGCGTATTGGCGCATTGTCCAACACTTTTTAAGATTCTCCTGGAAACAGTTTTGTATTTCTGTTTGTGCTACATGCAGTTTGTGTTTTCTCATTTATACGTACAAACGTGAGAGAATCAGGAGGTTTTGCAGTGTTTCATACTGATTCTTCTTTGTTATGAGCTGGTGGCTGTTGAATGAGTTTTATTTGGTTGCGGCGTGTTGTTGCGCTCTGACTCCGCTGAAACAAACTACTTGTCACCTACTTACATGCCAACCCTGCTGATTGAAGTGAGGACGGACTGCAGCGGAGTGAAAAACACTGAATACTACCACTACAATGTGAGGGAGGAGGGAGGGAGGGAAGTGGACAGAGTAATGGAGGTAAATTTGGAGCGTGCTCCCTGCGCGAGTGCAGAGAAGTGGGCTGAGCCGCTGAAACAATGAACTCAGTCATCTGATGAGGAGGAGGAGGAGGAGGAAGAGGAGGAGGAGGGGGAGGACAGCTGTTTCTAATCAATTGCTTCCATGTGATTGACTGACTGCCGGCTGATTGGACGATTGGCTTGGTGACAGAAGCAGTCGGCGGGCGAAGGCGGGGCTTTATCCGACGACAAGTTTGAAAAACCAAAATCTGGTGAAGCCTACTCGTCGATTAATTGACTGAGGGGGGGGGGGCACGTTGGTTGTCGTGGCAACTGATTGGCCGGAGCGATGCGATTGGGTGCTGAGCTGTGCGGATGATGTAATGTGGCCGCTCCCTTCCACTTCTTCTGTCCTTCTGGATCTCTCTCTCACACATTAAAGTTTATATCAACACGCCGGCTGTCTGTTGCACACACACACACACACACACACACACTCCAAAGTTTCTCATGTTGATGTTTTCAATTGTGTCAATAAGAGCCCATTTATGTTGAAATTCCTGTTCCATCCCCCCTCCTCTCCATAAGACAGACACAGACTGCATGAACAAAAACATTTAGGTAGGCCAAGTTCACGTCTGGGAGGGGTCTCTAAAGGGGGCCCAGGGGGCGCTCTGAGAGCCAGATGTGCTTTTTTTGGGGGGGTGGGATGAGGGAGGAGGGGTACGTTTTCACGAACCTCGAGGAGAGGGACGGGGAGTTTTCACAGGGCTCCGGAGAAAGTGGAGAGTCCATGAAAGTGTTGCAGAGAAGCGAGACGTCACCGCTGCTGTAAATTCACGTCGAGCGGCGGGAGGAGGCGTCTGCAGCTGGAAAATGGAAGAGTGTGTTCCTCGGCTGACAAGGACAGGGCGGGGAGTCATCACAGAATGATTCAAAGTGAAATAAATTACGAGGTACAAGAGCTTTTCCTCACAATTAGATGAAAACACAGAGAAGGCTCATGAATGCGAGGAGCAACAACAAAGACAGAAAGACATATTCCTGCTGCGTGTTTGTCTCCGGTCGCTGTTTTTCCTCTTTATCTTTCAGACAAGTAAGACAAAAAGGGTGTAATGTCCTGGATCAATGTTAGAAACAGCTAACATACAGAAGGTCAAAGGTCAAAACCCTGATTGTCTAAAGCACAAAAGACAAAAGGTTGAGCAGATATTGTTCACAGCAGGTTGTTTCGATTCCTAATCGATATCCGATGTATTGTTCTAAAAATCCATGAGAGCATTGTTAATCAGTCACTGAGTACGCTTGTCTTGACATGTAATTGCAACCATCTTGGGTCAATATGTGCATCTCAGCGGTCATAAGAACTGACAAAAGTTGCGCTGTTGTTGTTGTTGAGATGAATCTGGTGAGCGTTTTGTGGCGCCTCCATCACTGTGGCAGCAAGTTGTTAACGGTAGTTGGATCGACGACTCCAGGCGGCGTCCCCAGGTCGCCGATTAAGGTATAGAAATTTGAACGCCACTCAGATTTGGACATTTTTGATTGATTGATACTGGAGAAATTAAGAAAAGACGTGTAATATATGAATGTTACTGTACTAGAAAGCTAGCATAATCGATCAAGAGCTGCGTTTAGCTTTACATGACATTACAGACTCGTTACGGTTGTAAAAACAAACAAATCTGACCTGGTATTCAAGATTATTTCATCAATTGCCTGATGAAGAACAGCAAGTTTATAGCCTCTGATGTGTAGCCGCAGTTCTTCTTGCGGCTCTGATATGGTGGTTTCTGGGCTGTGGTTGCCCCGGTAAACACACCGACCTCTTCAGTCTCCTTCCAGTTCTGCTGCTGCTCTTCTTGGGATCACTCGTCCGCTTTAGGTGTGTTAACCGGGGAAACTACAGCTCACACTCCGCTGTATCTGCTCCACCACTGAACATACAGTTAAGAAAGCTAGCAAGCTAGGCACCAATCAGTTGATCGTCAGCACTTTTCTTGCCTTCTCTCGTCGATAAATGCGACAGATGGATTTAGCGCGAAATACCGGGACCGCGAAGTTGTCGAGGCTTCCCTTGTATGGAAACGATAGATGAAGTTTGTCCTGAGAACTTCGCAGGTTCATTGCGACTTCCCAGACATCGTTACCAACAAAAAGAAAAGGTTAAAGTAATAAATCGTTCACTTATCGTGTCAGCTTGCATTCAAACATGCAGATATTGTGGAGAAACGACACCGCGGTCTCATTCTGGTGCTTCCTAAGATTAACGGAACCTCGCCCACAGCTGTGCCACGTCAGAAAACGTTCATTCCAGTAGTTTGTTACAGTTTTGAACGCACTCAAGACAAATAATGATGTAGTTCCGTCTGACGCACGGACAAACGTTCATGGACAGATATCACATTAGAAAATGAACAAACAAACAAACAGAAGGAAATCCCAGCTGAGTCATAACCACGTCCCTGATGTTACATAATCGCGGGTGAGCGACAGAAAACAGCATGTGGGTAAAAAAAAGTCAGTCGGAATTCATCTGGAACGGCGTTATTGAATCGGAGAAAGTGTTCCGTTCTTCAAATCTCATTTTGGAATTAAACTCTCGAATTCATGCGTCATTTCTCATGAGAGGAGGTGAACAGAGGACAGATTGTAATTGACAGATTTACGGCGGAGGATGCGAGCAGCAGCTGGCCGAGGAGAAAACATTTGTTGAAGCGAGAGGAGAGAAACCGATGGAGCTCCTCCACCCTTCCTCCTCGGCTGCGGGGAGTCCGGGGGGCCACGTCACGAGAGGCTCCTGCAGAGATGATACGTCTTAAAGAGACACCACGACCGCCGCGCTCCGCTTGTTTTCTTTTCCCCCCGTGCACTTGCTGTCACTTTGTGGCGGCCGCAAAGAATCCAGCCGGAGAGGCTCGGTAATGTTGGTTAACCAGACACATTTGGCAAGGAGGTGAGATGCGTTCAGGGCCTCCAAGGAAAAGCCAGGAAAGGAGACACTTCCCTTTGCAAGCGTGCAGGAGGTGCAGTGAAAACTTACCCCCAATCCAGAGTCTAGAATTAAAGGGACACGCCACGCAAATAAACAAAACAAAACATGACTGCTTATCCATCTAAATTGTTTCGATGTGAGCCGCTGAGTTTTGGAGACATCGGCTGTAGAGATGCGTCTTTCCAGAAACTCACGAACTGCTAACTTCGCATCATCCGCAGACCTCGTCGTGAGGAGTTTCCGTGTTGTTGTTCGGTTTAGGAACTGTTTTTTCACCCGACACGTACGAGCGGTGCAGTGAAATCGAATCAAAATGTCGTGACTCGGTTACGTAATGTGATAATTCCGCATTGAAACGTCTAAAAACAACCTTTGTTTTGTGTTCTGACATCATGTTTCCAACCATGTTCAAACTCAGAGGAAGTTAACCCTCCCGAAGTCAGATAAAGAGTGAAGTAGAACACTGTACAATGTGTCGGATAGATGACTGTGGATGTTTGAATGTATGATCTCAGCTCTGCGTCTGGGTCGGTTTTTATGGTTCTGTCTTCGTCTACAGTCTCTGATCCTGTATGATCTTAGAAATGTGTTATGTATTCAAAGCGCTGCGCCTCCATCTGGAAATATGAGTGGAGGCCTGGACCTGTTCTCAGTTTATAGAGTAAAGAGAGGAAGATGGAGGAGGAGGAGGAGGAGGGGGACTACAGTGATCCATGTCTGTGACTCAGGAATTTTTCGCCTCGACTGATGTGATGCCTTCAGGGTCAACTTGACTACAACCAAGAACAGACTAGAAGCTGGACTTTGACTTTAAAAATACTCGATAACTACCAATTAATTTCCCTCTATTTCCTGAATCCGCGTCTACATTTCGATAAGTTGACTCAGGCTCGATCAGCTTACGTGACAAGTTACAGCGGCGGTTGTCAAAGATGAAGACGATGATGGTGATGATGATGATGTCTCATCTGCTCCTGGGGATTTCACAAAACGGATCTACAGGAAGTTACAGCTTTATAGTTTCCTTTAATTGGAATTAAGAGGTGTCAAAATAAGAAGCCAATGTGCTTAAAGCGTTTGGACAGAATTTTCTCCTCCTCCTCCTCCTCCACCACCTCCTCCATCTCTCTCCTCCTCCTCCTCCTCCTCCTCCACCTCTCTCCTCCTCTTCCTCCTCCAGACAGGTCTCCTTCTCAGGAGGCACCAGACTGTTGCGCCCCGCGTCGCCGCGTCAAGCCTGTTAAGATTAAACAACATAGTGGGCGAGTTCTTTTCAAAATAAAAGCACGCATAGGTGAAATTTGTCATAAAATGTAGAAAGTAGTTTAATTGTTCAAAAATAATTAACAATGACAGCACAATGTATTATAATTATATGTTATAAAGAGTATTTTACAGAATCTTATTCTTTTTTTGAATCTGTTCTTCTCCATTTAGATTTGATTCAATCTCTTCATAGTGTTTTTATTCTGGGAGACGCTACAAAGTACCATGATTTTAATTTTATGAAGAAAATGGAAGCAAAAATAATTTTTCAGTTTAATCTTAATTTTATTTAAGATATGTTTCGGTGACTTGGGTCGGTATGGTTTAAACATCATGAAGTTCTGCTCTCGGTTTATATAGTCTATAAGATTATATGTCAGTGTGTGTTGCGCTGATGCTGACTTTATAACCACACAACTAATCCTGAATCCATTTGGCACATTTATTTTGGGGGGATTTAGGCTTTAATTTTGAAGATTAAAAACCGGATGTGTCGTGTGATACACCTCGAGCACCTTGACAGCAGCCTCCCCAGCAGCTGAGTCTCTGCTCTCCACTGAGAGAGAGAAAAAAAAGAGAAAAGCTCACTCGCAGTCAAAAACAATGAGGGCGCACGACGCGCAACTCGCTCCAAGCGTCTCCAAACGCGGCGGAGTTTTCCCTCCCGGAGGATCCGTAGCATGCGTCTGTGCGCCAACCGGAGGGAGAAGGACCACAGGAATATAACTTGACTATCTGCGGAGTTTGTTATCATTTTCAGGGAGAGGAATAATGCCTTTCTGCAAGCGGACGATACTTCCGAAAGATGTGTGCAAGCCCGACGGCGGGAGGCTGCTGGAGCTTCACCCGCAGCCGCAGCAGCAGCGGCGGCGGCGGCAGCAGGCGGAGGTTTTCGGGGACTTGGCGGACGTGTGCGGCTTCACCCTGTGCTCGGTGCTCCGGCAGCTCTCGGATCTGTCCCGGCACTCGGTGAGCATCCTGGAGGAGCTGGAGGGAGAGCTGGTGTCCGTCTGCCACCGGTCCGGCGCGCTGGAGGGCAGAGTGGTCCGGCTGCAGAGGCACGTCGCGGATCTGATCAGCAAGCCTCCACCGAGAAGTAAGAGGAGATTAAAACAAAACAGCGGTTAATTCACATGGAGTCACTTTACGCAGCTTGGAAGTGCGGCAGGGAGAGTTGGAGCAGCTCTGGAGTCAAGTCAGTGTCAAACTTTGGGAGATCAGCGAGAGAGATTTGCGGTTTTGTGTGTGACAGAGTGCGCAGCGGATTAATTTAGCGTGTGTGGTTTATTATTGGAGGGTTTGTTATTGTCAGCTGGCTGAGAGCTGTCCTGCGTTCACGCGCTGCAGGAAATACGAGAGTTTCTCCCTGAAAAACACTTTAAAATGACGAGAGAAGTGGTTCAGAAATCTGCTGGAAGAAAAAAAAAGTGTGACTATTGAATAAAAACCCCCGATTTAATTGGCAACATGTGGCGTTCAAGTGGGTGGGGACCATGTGAGCTTGTTGATAGATGACGTAAGAATGATGTAAGGCGAGTTGTTGTTCGCGATTTGCAGTTTTAAGGATCAATACTCGGAAAGGAAGAATTGGAGTGACTTTCTGTGCGTTTGGCTCTCAGGCGTGCAGGTTTACAGGACGCTCCTGAAGGCAGCACGCTGTGGGTGTGGAGGCAGGAATGTGGCCTCAGAGATGTCATGCGTGTTTTGCAGTTTTGTCCCTCTACCTGTCACCTCATTCACTTCCCTGCTCTGCTGTTTTGGTTCCTCTGTAACCTCCCCTGACTTAAAAGGTTCGGTTCCAGAGTCAAAGTGGGTCAGAAAGCATCTGAGTTCAAGTTCAAGAGGATGCTCGGGTCACGTGCCTAGAGGTTAAAGGTCACGACTACTTTAGAGCCAATCCTGAAACTTGCACAAGTATGATGTGGAAACTTGCAGCGCATTAAACTCTTGACGGTGGACTTTTCAGTGAAGTAGGAGACATCTTGTGTCCAGCTGTTAAATCTTTTGGATTGAGAAATATTTGCATAATCTTCGTTTGAGGAGTTTCAGTGTTGTGACTGAACCTTTTTGTGGGAAAATAACAACATATCAGGGTATTTTCACATGTCTTTACACATGTCAGGAGAAGAGCTTTAAGTCTGGAGACTTTCTTCTGACTTTTTTTTTAGGATTATAATTGTTGCAAAGTCCGGAAATTCTCATGAAAATGAGTTTGAGTGTAAACTGAAAGTGAAGTTTTTCTATTTTGCATTGTATTGTTATCATATTGTATTGTATCGCATTATGTATTGTATGGTATCCTATGGTAGGGCCTGGCACTGTTTTATATTGTATTGCATTATACTGTATGGTACGGTGTCTTATGGTATTGTATCGTATGGTTTTGTCGAATATCGTATGATATTGTGTGGTTTGGTTTTGTATTATATGGTATGGTGTCGTTTTGTATCGTATCGTATTGTATTGTGTGCTATGGTCTGGTATTGTGTCTAATTGTATTGTATCATATTGTATTGTCTAATATTGTATTGTATGGTGGGTATTGTCTGATGTTATATGGTATGGTAGGGTATGGTGGTCTATTGTATGGTATTGTTCGGTGCGGTATCGTATCATATTGTATTGTATCGTATCGTATTGTCTTACATTGTATGGTATGGTATAGTCAGGTTTTGTATTGTATGGTATTTTCTGATATTGTATGGTACGATATGGGGCCATGTCGCATCGGTATCGTATTGTATTTTCAAATATTCTATTGTATGGTAGGTATTGTCTGATGTCATATGATATGGTAGGGTATGGTGTTGTTTGGTATTATATTGTATGGTATTGGTTGGTGCGGTGTCATATTGTCTTACATTGTATGGTATGGTATAGTCTGGTTTTGTATTGTATGGTATGGTGTCGTTTCATATCGTATTGTATCGTATCGTATTGTATTGTGTGCTATGGTCTGGTATCGTGTCTAATCGTATTGTATTGTCTTGTCGAATATTGTATTGTATGGTGAGTATTGTCTGATGTCATATGGTATGGTGTTGTATTGTATGGTATTGTTTGGTGCGGTGTCGTATTGTATCGGTATCGTATTGTCTTACATTGTATGGTATGGTATAGGCTGGTTTTGTATGGGATGGTATTTTCCGATATTTTATGGTACGATATGGGGCTGTGCCGCATTGGTATCGTATCGTATTGTCTTATATTGTATTGTATTGTTTGGTGCAGTGTCGCATTGTATTGGTATCGTATTAGTATCATATCGGTATAGTATCGCATTGTCTTACATTGTATGGTATGGTATGGTGTTGTATATGGTATGGTATTTTCCGATATTGTACGGTATGATATGGGGCCGTGTTGTATCATATCATACCGTATCACATCTTATTGTATTGTTTTATGTTGTAAATCAGGAACTTGTGCTCTGACTTACAGACAGTTGACTGGCAGGTTTGGTTGGTTTCGCCTCTGTGACTGTCTTTGCACAGTCATTGTTTCATGCTTTCAACTCACACAATGACAATCAATAATCTAAACAATCTTACAGTGCAATACAAATCAAAACTGTTCCATTGTATGTCAATACCGCAACACAACAACACTCAGTGGCGCTTCTGTGCAGCTTTCTGTCCTGTTTGCAAGCGTCTCAGAGTGGATTAGCCCTTTGAGTCGACACTTTTTCGACATCATCGTTGCCAGGACGCATCTACCTCAACCTGGCAACAGTTTCCATGTAAATAAGATGCAGCCCAGATGCATGATGGGAGATGCATCTTGGCTGCAAACCTGTTTGACTCTGCAAACTTTTCTCTTTGTTTGTGTTACAGCTCGAGAGCGAGCGAATGAATAAGTCAAGGCGACTGTGAATAAGAGTTTATGACGCTGTCAGCAGTGTGTGTGTGTGTGTGTGTGTGTGTGTGTGTGTGTGTGTTGTGAGAGAGAGAGCACGTACAGTATGATAAGAGAAAGTCCCTCCAAACACAGACCAGATGTAGCTGGAAGAGGAGAGGACGAAAGATAAAACACAGCGCTGCTCGCCTTTCAGTTGACTTTACCGAGAGGAACTCACCGGAATTGTGTGTGATGTGTGTGTGTGTGTGTGTGTGTGTGTGAAGAGGCATTTCATGTGTTCATCTGCGTGAGGTGCGAAAATCCCCGCTCTTCTTCTCTCTCTCTAAATTCTGTGTGGGTTCATACTGTATCACTCACATGTGGGCAGCAGCACACGGCTAAACAATCAATAGAGCCGAGCTTCGTCTCTCATCTTCATCCTCCTCTCTCCTCCACCTCTTCTTCTTCTTCCTCTCTCTTTCTCTCTCCCTCTCTCTCTCGCCTCCTACTGTCTCAGCAAAAATAAAAAAAACATCGATCCAACTTTCCCTAAAAGAATTACAAAGGTGTAAACATTTGGGGTCTTCCTCTTTGGCTGACTCACAAAGTTCAGACTTTTCTTTTTTGGGGTGTTTTCAGCTTCACTTCACTAAGATCCAGTTTTCACAGCAGGCAGTTGCCTTGAAGTGACGTCTTCTCGAATGTCACGGCAGCTCATTTTCAAATATTTTGAATCTTACATGTGATATTTGATGACAGAATTTTGAATAATCAAATGATTCCTTGATGTACAAACGTGAATCTGAACAGAAGTGTTGATTGGTTGGTGATGGCTTCCATTTTATTCCTTCGCTGTGATTTTCCTTCGAGTGTGCAGTTCGGCCACTTGTCAGAACATCATGATGCTCAGTGATGGAGATTATAGAGTATTCAAATTATAAATGATGATGCTGACTGATGTTTTGCAATAAGAATCGCAGATATAACTAACGCTTTTGTCTGGTGATCTTTTTAAAAAAAATCTGGTGGTTTCATGCGTATGATGTTGGAACACAGACTTGAGCTGTAGTCGGTGGCTTGCCAGCCTTTTGTCACCAAGTTCTCCAACTTCCGATATGACAACGAGGTCATGTGAACATGAAACTGATGAAATCGGTGGCCGCCTCTGAAACCTCTAAATGTTTTTCCGCCTATCCAGTGAGCAACCTCGCCTCTCTTTTAACCGAGGTCAAGTGAAGCCATGGAAACCACTCATTTAAGTTATGGCGAAAGATCAAGGTCCTGGTTTAAAATCAGTAATGATGAGAAAAAATCTAATTGGTTTCCCTCCGTTCGTAGATATGTGCTTTTCCTCCTCTAACAAACGCTGACAATCCCCCCCCGCCACCTGCCAAAAGCAGTGGAACTCGGTCAGAGTTGCGTAAGTCCGGGCAGAAACACATGTTCCAGACCCGCATGAGGAGACTTTTTCCACCGGGTTCAGAGTTTGTTCAGGAGTCGGATCTCCTGAGCGGCTTCCAGGACCTTCGACACGGTGGAGCGCCGCAGGGATTTGAGCTGGTTTCCTCCACCCGGGGCGACTGATACGGAGGAAGAGGGAGGCCTGATAGTGGTTGCATGTGTGTCCAATTTCCACTGGAAGTTGTCACTCAGATGGCCCGACCTCGAGGACTTTGTCCTCTGCTGCGTTCTCATTGTGGGTTTATTTCCTGCCGCTCTCTGAGTGTGGCACGAGTATCCCAAGTATGTGAGTGGGAACCAGAGTTTAATGTTTTCTTTTGGTGCTTTTTTTCCCCAGCTTAATTCTCTGGGAAACCACATTCTTCCTCTGGTCCAAAACTGATTTTAAAGGCGGATTTTTGCTGCAGTTTCGTTGTAACTGAATGTTCCTTGCTCGGTCTGATGCTCCCCAGTTGAGTCAGTTTAAATGAAACAGAGGAGAAATCTGCTCTCTGTGGTTTGAAATCATGTCTACATTTCACTTCTGGACAGCTCCCCAGTCAGTGATATCACAGCAGGTGTTTTCCCTCAGCTGTCAGAGGCAACACACCTGCTATTGCATCACAAACAGGGTGTGGCCTGGAGTGCAACCTGCTTGAGTTTCAGCCTCTAGAGAGCATCAGTTCACTGCTTTGTAACTGGCTGCAGAGCTTTGTGAACATATCAGTGTCATTATCATTATCCAGTATGATTTATAAAAATTTGAAAGACAACGGAACTCCAGAGAATCTCTGTATGACTTAAAGGAACAATTCACCAAAAACATGAAAATCAGTTATTATCGAAAAATGCAATCAAACAATTAATTGAAAATAAGTGCAATATCCAGATAAAACTAAAACAAAACACTGTTGGTTTCTTTGTTGGTTGATTATTTGTTGGTTGGTTGGTTAATTGGCCTCTTTGTTAGTTCGTTGGTTGGCTTCTTTGTTTGTAGGTTGGATGGACAGTTTGTTTCTTGATTGCTTGGTTGTATGGTTTGTTTGGTTTGTCAGCAGGATTACACAAAAACTAATGAATGGATTTCCACAAAACTTGGATGGAGGATGGCCGAGAATTGAAGTCCATTAACTTTTGGTGCAGATCCAGAAAAAGGGATGCATTGAGGGTTTCTTTCCTCACTGTCTTTAACTTTGCAAGACAAAGCATTTTTGACTTTTTTGTTAATTTATCAGTTAGACTAATCTCAGAATCTTGGCAAAAGATAGAATTCAGGTGTGCTTAGGTGACCGAAACAATGCGTGACGTCAATGCACATATTGTTCTTCACAACTTAAAAACAAACTGGTGCATCATGCTGCTGAAATGCACCACACACACTTTTTCCTTCCTTCAGTTGAATCTTTCTAAACTCTCTAAAACTCTAAAATACTGATTTATTCCAAATGCTCTTATGAAAATCAAATGGTTGATGAGGGGATGAGAAAGAGGCTTTGACTCCCCTCCTTTCTCTTCTCCTCCCCTCCTCCTCGCCTCCCTCGTTCCCACGGGTGGACATCAACCACATGATTCGACATCCCTCCCTGTTGGCCCCTCTGAAATTCCCCCTCTCTACTTTTCTGACTTCTTTTCCTTCCTCCTCTTATTCCTGAAGAACAGCCACATACAGGAGGTTGAAAAATTCCTTGGTAAAAAAAGATATATGGAGGTTCCGACCCGACAAAACGATGCGTTCAGTGGCGAGGGATGAATTTGGCGATGTTGGTTTTGATCACAGTTTCAGGCCACGGGCTCTTCTCAGGGTCAAAACGTTCACTTCTCCTCCTCTTCCCTCGCCGACTATCTTCCTACAGCCTGTGATTCAGAGGGCAGCAGCACATACAAACTTCCTGCCATCACTCCAACACACTGCACGAGAGAGATTTTCATTTATTAATATCCACTTCAGTTGCTAGTTAGACTCAATATTCAGAGCTGACTAATCGCCGGAAGGGAATCTAATGTTTTGATTTTTAAAGAACAAGTGGAGTTATTCATTAAGTCAGAAACATCTCGCTGAAATGAGAAAGCTTTAAAAACTATTGTCTGTTCATATTTTACCTCAATTTTCACTTTTTCAGCTTGTGATACTTGTTACTCCCCCAGACTGTCCAGATACACAACAACAACAGATTTAAATTTCTGTACTGGTCATAAAATACCTTTTTGTGAAGGCCTATTAACCACTGCTGTCAGTCAAAACATGACAATATGAAAATCCTTCAGTAATCAGGAACAACTCTTTGAAACCCACAAGGATAAAAACACTTCTTAATTGATTTAAAAGCACATAGACAAGACAAAAAATTGTGGCAGAGGAACACATCAGATCCATGCAGAGCGTAAAGAAGACTGTAATCTTCATTAGATGTCATGTGAAACATATTTCCATCATGTTTTTCATTTGTTTGAAAGATTCGTGAGCTGCTGGTATTTCTCAGAGCGTCATTAAAACAGATCAGCGTGTGTGTGTGTGTGCAAGTGAGTGTGTTTTCAAGGTCAGTGGACAAACCGTAGTAGATGTTCGTAACCGAATGTTTCTGTTGGACCTCCGAGTGTTTTCCATGCCTTTTGTGTGAGTGTGTGTTCCTGCAGCGTGTGTGTGCATGTATGTGTGTGCGTGTGTTGTCATTTTCCCCTGTGTGTGTGTGTGTGTGTGTGTCTGCACATGCTCAGTTTTCTGTACGAGTGAGTGCGATAAGTGAGGAGCGAGGATTAGCTGAAGGTGGAGCTCTGGGCCTCTCTGCGGTTTCTGTGGTCAACATGTGGCTGTTAATT
>CAEMYA010000423.1:181732-228642 GCA_903131615.1 Diplodus sargus | reverse complement strand
CCCCGTCTCCAACTGCAGTTTTTGGGCTGGACAGGTTACCACGGCAACCATCTGTTTAGCAACTGGCCTCCATGAAATACAGCAAACATGTCCTCTGTGTGTGTTTGTGTGTGTTTGTGTGTGTGTGTGTGTGTGTGTGTGTGTGTCTCCTGCTGTGAACTTCATATAGTATTTCTTTTTCTAATCTAAGCAACAATTTGTCAAAAGAGGTGAACACACACACACACTGCTGAGCTCGCAGTCTTACGGTCGTCCCTCAGGAAGCACTTTCTGGGAATATGAACCAATGTATAAATATAGGAAAATCCATCTCTCTCTCTCACACACACACACACACATTGAAAGTGATAGAGCCGACAGAGTTAACCAATAAGTAAAAGCGGAGAGGAAGCGATAAGAAAGAGCTGATGAGTTCGAGAATGAGCAAAGAGAAGAAGGACGAAAGAGGAAGTAAGAAGTGGAGAGATAAGAAAAGAGGACATCATCAGAGGAAGGATGGGTAGATCACAAGGCCAAGAGATTGATAACTGTTATGTAATATACTAGTTTGACTTTTTCTTCATGTCTCTTATTTAAAGTCTCCAAAATCAACACAAAACATTGACTCTTAAACGTCTTTGAAAACATACACTAGGGCTCTATCAAGTCTCACTGCTAGTTTCTGAAGGACCCATTTATGGTTTTCACGCCCAGTGCCCACGTTGTTTAGGTGTGGTCAGGTGCACTGATGGCATATTGCAATCTTGAGGTAGCAGAAAGCTCCACAAACCAACAAAAAGCTGGTCTAAACTCAGTGCCACCATGTCTTTCCTGTATTTACACAGCGTGTTATTCAGTTAGTAAGATGCTTCCATATATATGGGTTAACAGCGCGCATACGCTTTGATTTTTATGATGAGAAAGGCTCCGTTCAGTCATTTTTAATGTTTAATGCCAGTGTATATATATCGAAGCACATTTAACAAAACTTAAAGATGTAATTATAAACTTGACAGGACAGAGGGAACTTTTTAGACAGCTGATGGAGCTCTGGATTTATTGGGAGGACAGCAGCTTTACTCCAAATTATTTTACTGCATTAACTTGACCCTTGTGTGTAACCATTTGATGTGTAGAAGAACACAGAACATTAACATTAGATCCTAACCTGTCAGGGAGTCGGGAGATTTAAACAATGAGTGAAGTTACGCTGCTGTGCCTTGTGGGTAACATGAACACTCGGGCCCTCAGACTTATTTCTTCCTATAGTCTTGTGTTTGTGTGTTCATATGAAGATGTTTTTCTTTGTTTATAAAAACTCCATTACAGATAAAAGTACGGCATTCAAGCTGTTACTGGACGTATTAGCTGGTATCATTATTACTACTCTGTTATGTGTATTATCGTTTACACTCTCCACCGCCTCCACTTCTGGCTGCCCAAAGGAGGAGTCACAGCTGTTGATAATGTATTAATAAACACTGTCATCTGCTTACGACTGGATTATATTATGTTATATGTTCACACACTGCCTATAAATGCTAAATTAAATCAAGTTTGACCCTTTTTTTTGCATCAACTTCCCTCTCAGGAACTCTGATGTTTGTTTTTATGTGACACATCATGAGGAAAAACAGTGTGTGAGTGAGTGTGTGAGAGTAGAAAGGAAGCTAAAGATTGTGTTTCTGCAGAAGAAGAGCTGCGGAGAAAGATTGACGGTTTGCCACCAAAATCCTAAAATCCTCCAATTTCTCCACACTGTGAAAAATAACAAATACCACACGAGTCCAGGAGATTGAGTAACAGCAGTGATATAATGCAGGAAGAGGCCCAGTGTGTGTGTGTGTGTGTGTGTGTGTGTGTGTGTGTAATGAAATACCGTACATGTGCAGAACAGCACTCTCTCCTCTGGGTCCAGCAAGTTTCCTACAAGTGTTTTTATGCGTGCAGATTTTCCAGTTTGTCGTCTATCATGCTTACAAGACGTCTTTTTTCCCTCTGTTTCTTTTATGCTTTCCTGTTCTCCAGTACACACACACACACACACACACACACACACACACACACACACACACACAGACACACACGTTGTCCATCTGCCTGTCCTTCAGTCTGTGTAGTCCTAACATTGTATACCGTCTCCTAGAGAGCAGATTCCTATCATAGAAGAAGAGGAAGGAGACGAAAGAGGATCCAGACAGTGCTCAGGTTGTGTGTGTGTGTGTGTTTGTGTGTGTGTGTGTGTGTGTGTGTGTGTGTGTCTTAATGGAGGCACATTGTTCAAAGAGCAGATGTAAAGTCCATGATGGCAGCAGAATGTAAACACAAGTGAGACGACACACACCAATGAAGATATAGTGATAATATTGATGTGTTGGTGTGCATGTGTGTGAACACAAACACAAATCTGTTGTCTCTGGACAAGCAAGTGGATGTCAACATTGCCTTTATTAAGGACTCAATTACCCATTTAATTTAGTAACCTTCTAAATATCTGGGAAAACAGGTGATAGAATTATCTTGGCATATTTTGAGATGAAACAGTTTTGATCAGATTTGGAAAAATGTATAAAAATCAATCGCCAAATGACTGTGTCCATAAAAGGTGTCATTTGTATCCCCCAACTCTGCTGTTCCCTTCAGCTCTATGGACAGCTTATTGTTTGGCAATTTGGGTTCACAATTACTGCTTCTCGAAAAAAAAACCTTGTAAACTCTGGGTCAGATGGCAGACCGAGAGAGTTAACGACTTGTGAACAGTAGTGGAGCGTTCAGCAGCTAAAGATGGAGATATTTTACCTCAGGAGGTGGTGGGGACCAAAAATGGAGCTAAAAGCAAAATGAATGTTGGACTTATGTCTGTCAGGTGCATGTTTATTTTTCAAATTAATAAACCCAAATTTTCATTTTCCCAAGACAAAATATTCATGGAAGGTGTGCTGCAGATTATAAAAACATATTGTTGTTAACTAAATTTACCCAACCCAACCACCCGCAGTTTCATTAGATTAATAACTTTTCATTAGAATACAGATTTTAAACTTTTTAACAACACAAAAGTTTAAGAGTAACTCAACACCCCCTAAAATGTTGGTATTGCTGACTTCCAGTAGTTTATGTGATGCAGAGGTGTATTCCAGGACACTGTTGGGTATGTCTAAAGGTGAAACCGCAAACTATTTAATTATAGACAAAGAAATCAAACAATACCAAACCCCATTTTTAAAAATGACACTTCATGTAAAGAGTTTGTTTTGTTTGTCAACAATCTCAGTATTTCAGTTGTGTATTCTTATCACAAGTTTAAAAGAAGAAGGTTCTTCACGAAACACACATAATGAGACACCTTTACATTTCATACCTTCATTTTAAGCAAGCATGTGGAGTGAAAGACCTAGAAAACACAGTGAGATGAACTGAGAGAAGTGCATCACATTTTCACCACTGTCGAACACACTGCCACCTTCCTTGTCAGTGATTGGAACGACAGGAGTTTTGGTGTAGTTGGTTGGGGGAGGTCTGGGTGATGTTGTGGAAGGTCGGGGTGGTTTTGTCGGGCAGGTGAAGTTTACATCGCTGTCGACTCCGGGCGAGGTGAAGGTAACAAAGCCTGATGTGTTCTTGCCGGCGATGCTGCTGATCCAGTCCTGGTACTGAGACACTCGGGTGTAAACTCCGGGAGTCATAGGTTCAGCGCAACCGCTACCAAAACTCACAATTCCACTTTGGATCCAGACTTTACCCCTTTTTGTCACCAGAGGAGCTCCTGAGTCTCCCTGTGGAGAGAGATTGAAAGTTGTTGACAGATATATTTTACCAAGAAACATTGACAACATTGATTTCTCATGTTTTGCCTGGCTTAGTATAGAGGTTGGAAGCAAAGAAAAAAATGAGGTAAAGAATTTCAGCAACGCAGAAATTGTCTACTACATAATCAATCAGTATGTCTTGTATAGTAGAAGTACTATAAGTACTATCAAGATCAAAGATTTACAGAGCAGCATTAGCAGCGAATATGGGTATATTTTAACGAAAAGATCCAGGAGGAGGTGAAGTAGGAGGACTTGTCTCTGTATGTTTTTTTTCTTCTAAAGTTTCCACAACCGCCGCTTTCAATTATTTTCGCCATTTTTCATCAGCTAGCTAGCTTGCTCGTGGAGTTTCCTCTGTATTGAAAGCACAGAACTGATATTGATCTTCTTGTTCTGTCACTTAATCAGTCACATCTGGTTTCATCAACAAAACTAGATGACAAGACTGTAAGACTATAAAAGCAAACATTTGTCATAAAATTTCACAGAAAACTATAATAACTGCTTTTAGCTCATACACCAGACTGGACCGGTAAAACTGTAAACTTACACGACCCGACTGCAAAATAAAATAAATACACAAACAGTGTTGGTCACCTCACCTGGCATGCATCCTTCCCTCCGGCTCTGAGCCCGGCACAGATCATGCTCTCTGTGATTCCAGGATAGGTGCACGTACACTCACGGTTTCCCACTATTGGCAAGTTCACATCCTGAAGGATGTCGCTATAGTAACCTAATTGGAGAAATTTCAAAGGTGAGTTACAAATTGGTTGGAAAACTACACATTATAACACATCTGGTACTTGTTTTGTGAGTCTGTGAGCTTACCATCACCCTTCACACCCCATCCGGCAACCCAGCTGCTCGTCCCATTGTGGAAGGTGCTTTTCGCTGAGGCCAAGCAGACCGGATAGATGGAGTCGGTGAAGTTCACTGGGGCCGACAGCCTCAAGAGAGCGATGTCGTTGTCATAGGTGAAAAAGTCGTGTGAAGGATGGATTATAGACTGAACGATTCCTCGTGACTCTTCGTTGGGATTTGGACCAGACTGGTTGTTTCGGCCCATAAATGCCCGTATTTTGTCACTTTTTGAAGAAAAAAGAAGTGAAATTGTTAATTTGACACTGTAATGTACCTGTTGATTGTTATGAATGAGTGTGTGATACTTAAGCCCCTATTTGAATCTATTTCTGGATAATAAATCTGATGACCCAGATGCACTTTAAACATCATTGCAACTATTTTTTCAATTATTAAAGTTATTTATTCCTATTAACTTATTTACTGTGCAAAATGTGTAAAGTAATGAACTTTAAATGTATTATTAGGTGCACCTAGCTTATGTGCTGGTGCACCGAAATTGAATAATAAGGCGTACCATTGCAACCTCACAGTGTCTGGAGCCCTGTTTTGTGTTAATTTACCTATTTCTTGTCAAATGAATCCGTTAATCCTATTGACAATCGCTTACTGTCCAAAATGTGTGACAAAATTAATTTGAAATGTATCTTAAAGTGCACATAATGAAAAAGGCAAATTATTGCAACCAGCGTAAATGATGTCCAAAATTGTCCCCATCAGTAGATTTTGTTCAGTTAAGACACCCATAAAAACTGGCCTTCTTATCTCAGTCTTGGTAAGACCTTTGTGCTGTTCCTTAGTTGTGGGATTGAGTTGTGGCGTTGTAGACATGCAGGTATTGTATATCACAGGTGGAATGTGGAGTTGCCTCCTGTGTGCAGGACCTATAATTCTCATGTTCACCATGTTGACAGGTGACAAGAAACAATGCATGGGATGTAATTTTGCAAGACACCTTCAAAACAGACTTAACCTGTCTTTAGGAATAAGGTGAAAGCAGCACTGTTGGCCTGCATTTCCCATTTGTACAGATGAAACATGTTTCAAGTAACTTTTTTGTACACATTTTGAAGTGTCACGTTGGAAAAAGTCGATGGACATGGCAAAAGTCGAAAATACATCCTCAGTTAAAAAAAAACACTTGTTAGAGGGGGATTGTTTATTTGTTTAAAGGGAGATGGAAACCCTTTTCTGAATATGTTTCTGAATTTTCAAGTAGTGAACGTTGAACTAATAATTTATCAACTGTGTCTGCTCTGCGAGGAGAAGATGTGAATGATGAGGGGACCAACTTATTCCACGGTCTCATCCATGGAAAAAAACCTGGGTTTAGAAGTTAAATGGCCAATTGGAAAACAACAGCGTTTTCTTTCGTGGTTCACAACCTTTGTTTCTTCTAGAGTGTTTATTTCATCCATGTATAACACACTAGACAACTAACTTCTATGGAAACAATGCTTTCTGTAAGTCTAGTTTACTATCCCCGAGCTAGCTGATGGAACCGTGACTAGATCAAGTCCTGTTGAGCGCTTACAAACCAAAAACAGGTTGTTTATGGAAAACAAAGTTCCACCAGTATTTCCTCACCCTGTGATGCAGTGAGCAGCCGTCATCACCCACTCGTCAGAAATCAGAGACCCTGCACAGACTGCAAATTCGTCAATGTTTAAACTGACTTGCCAGGGCCAACTTCCTGGACGTGCATCTTGACCTCCAATAATTCTGTTGTTGTTCACAGCCCGACCACATTCTTGACAGAGGAGAAAAGAGGTAAAACAAGGGAGTACAGAAAAACCTCATAGCTTAACATGACGAAGGCCAATTCACGATATGGGTAAGACCGTGTACTAAAACTATTCGGTAATGATTAGAGGAAGTGACTTGGATGCTGGTGTGAACAGCATCAAAGTGGAATCTGGTAATAACAGAGTTATATCCATAATATCCATTTTCTATAGCGGACAGATGGAAACAAAACTGGAAACTTGTAGAACTTGTTAAGTTGGATGCTTACTTGGAATTGAGTCACAACCTGAAAGTCAGAACAAAGAAAGAAAAATGTTAAGCAGTCATCTTCAGGGTAAAGCACATTTGACATAACATATGAAAAAGAGACTGAATGTGTGATTATTGATAAGCATCAACATGTTATTGAAATATTGTCAAAATATTTGCGTCCAAATCTTAATATGTAGTAGTAGTTTATTTTTACTGATTTTATAAAATCTGGGGGAAACCCTCGATAAGCTTCTCAGACCTTTGTTTACATACATGGTTTGTTGTTGTGGGCTAATAAAATAAATATAAAATCTAACTCCAATGTACTTAAGTTTGTTTGATTATATGATAGAAATCTGCTTTTGTTGCACATGCACTCATAAAACAGTCAAGTGTGACAAAACATTTCATTCGCCTGAAATGTAGCAGTTTATCTTTTTAACAATTGAGGTTTTACAAAAGTTAAGATATTCATTTAAAATGTTTTATTATGTACTTGAGCCCTGAAATCAGTCATTTTGTTTTTTATAGTTGATGAAAGAGAAGATCAGCTGTAAGTTTTTTCTTATTCTAACCCAGTCAGGAGGATTATTGTGTCCCTTTTCAGGCAGAAAACTGTACAAAAAAAAAGCCTTTTAACATGAGGAGCTGCATTTAAAGAGCAATTTTTGCACTTATACATGAGCAGTTTTTAAGACAAAGCAACATCACTGTCTTGTATTTCTTCCATCTTATGATATTGAGCCAATCAATGTGAAATATTGCATGTGTCTTCCTACCTTTGGATGAGAGAACGATCATCACAGTTAAACCACACAGAAACTGGTAGAGAGCCATTTTAACTGTTCCTCCTCGACTTTGTCTTCAACTTTAAATACCTTTTTATTTTTCTCAGCTCCACCCACAGACTCACCGTCGTCCACTAAACCATCAGTGTCAGTTCTTCACTGAACTTTCCTAATGATGTTACTTGTGCTTTATGAAGCGGCGTAGGAGGCATCAAGTCAAACATGTTTGTCTTGATGCCTGTGTCAAGACAAACATGCATGTCTTATATGTACCTGCAGAGTATTTAAGTTCTCAGGACGGGGAATATTTGTCTATCTATCTCCGCACTTAATTCAGGTCAGTTATTCAGAGACCCCCACTCAACATAATACAACACTTTGAAATAGATGTAAAACAAATAAAAACCAACATAGACAAGCAGCCACGAAGACCAGCAGTCAAGAGATATGACTGAAACACTGAGAACTGACAAAATGGTAAACAGAACATTAAGGGAAAATGAAGGTAAAACATGTTTGCTATATAAGGCATAAAGTAACAGCTAACAGTGGCAATGTAAAGCTGCTGTCAACATAAAGCTGCTGGCCACGTAAAGCTGCTGTCGATGTACAGGTGCCGTGGACGTAAAGCTGCTGGCCACGCGAAGCTGCTGTCGATGTACAGGTGCCGTGGACGTAAAGCTGCTGGCCACGTGAAGCTGCTGTCGATGTAAAGCTGCTGTCGACGTAAAGCTGCTGTTGATGTAAAGGTGCTGTCGATGTAAAGCTGCTGTCGACATAAAGCTGCTGTTAATGTAAAGGTGCTGTCGATGTAAAGGTGCTGTCGACGTAAAGCTGATGTTGATGTAAAGGTGCTGTCGATGTAAAGGTTCTGTCGACGTAAAGCTGCTGGCCACGTGAAGCTGCTGTCGATGTAAAGCTGCTGTTGATGTAAAGGTGCCGTCGACGTAAAGCTGATGTTGATGTAAAGGTGCTGTCGACGTAAAGCTGATGTTGATGTAAAGCTGCTGTCAACGTAAAGCTGCTGTCGATGTAAAGGTGCTGTCGACGTAAAGCTGATGTTGATGTAAAGGTGCTGTCGACGTAAAGCTGCTGTTGATGTGACACTGCTGGCCACGTGAAGCTGCTGGCCATGGTGCTGCGTTTGTGTTGTATCATATTTATCGTATTGATGAAAATCTGACTTGCGGCTTGTATAGAAGTGCCTAAAAACCAACAAATATGGACGCCGCAGCCTCAACTCAAACTAAACAGACCTGGAGTTATAGTATATGGTTATACATTTGAATGAACCTTTACACAATGTACAGACAATGTCAGCGCTCACATGTCTCTGTGATACGAGTCTTCCCATGTCTGTAATCCATCCTGAATGACATGAAGGTGACATGAGAATGCAGCAGCACCAGTGTGGGAGTGACTCATCACTCATGACTTGAATAGAGGTGCTGTCCCTTGTTATACACCTTATGTAATGTTGCTTTAATGAAAGTAGTGAAGCCATTCTTTGACAATGAGATTAAGATGTTTGCTTCACTTTCCCTCACATCTTTTTTAATATAATGCTCTATCATATAACGGAGACCGGTGGTTGTCGTGAGTACGAGCAAGTTAGCAGACACCATCGTGTGTGTGTGCAGAGTTTTCTCTCAGGGCTGTAATGGACAAAAGGCTGGCTGTCAACACCAACACACTCAACGCTGGCCAAGGCATGCTGTAATGGTGGACGCAATCACTTCCAGATGACGGACAGAGAGGAGTGTGTGTGTGTGTCTGTGTGTGTGTGTGTGTGTGTATGTGTTTGTGTGTGTGTGTTTTAGGGAGCTTGAATTGAGGAAGAGAGGGATATCACATCATCATGGAGGGAGTTACCTGGTTTGTGTGTGTTACCATAAGGAAAGGAGACATGGAGAGAAGTCTGTATAAGAAAAGCAAGAGAATGACAACTTGTACTTGAATTGCCAGATTACGTGTTTCTGAGAAATCACACAAGTCTCATGCAGATGAAACATTTTTCACAAGTTTTGTACTTAAAGGTCCAAGGGTCTCACTACCAACTGTAGGACGGGCCGGCTCCCATCCCAAAGATTCAGTGGTTGAACATCCAGCGGCTCCGTAGTTTCTGTTCTGCAGCATTGATTCATCGAGATAACCGGCTTAACTTCTTCCTCTTCGGGTTGTAACCAAACTAAATTTGTTGTTCATGTTCAGTGGATGATATATGTCTTGAGAAAAAAGTCTAAGAACTAAACTTCCTGAGGTTCCGTCTGTTATAACAGTTACACAAAACACCAAAAATTGACATTTAATCCATTCTCAGACCAAACAAATGTAAAAGTGGGACGTTAATAGAACTGGAATGCATCTTCAGGTTCTCACATGTCGTATATGTACCTGCACGATAATTACTTGTGCTTTGCGAACCTGTTGATCAAGTCAGATGAGTTCGTCTCGATGCCAGTGTTCGTCTCATGTGTCTTATATCTTATATGTACCTGCAAAGTATTCAGGTTCACCTATGTACAAGAGAAGAATGCCTTGTGAAACAAATTCCTTGCATGAGTCATTGGTATGTCATGCTTTTATTCTGATAATTTCACTCTTAAGTAAAATAATTTCATCAAGGCTTAAAGTGTGACTCTGAAACTTTATTTTTTCTGAACAACTTGGATTTCAATTGAGCTGGATTGTAACTTCAGGTTCTCCTGAATCAAATGATGTACGTCACTTGATCCTGACTGCGAGAATAAGTCTAAAAAACAAAATAAATGCAGGAGTCAGGTTTTTTTTGTGCACAAATATGATGATAAAATGCTCCAAAATGATATGAAATTGTGTATATTTTTATTGAATAATGTAAAAATCCCCTTAATCTGCTCCCAGTCTTCCAACAAGCCTCAGGTAAACAGATGAAAAAAGTGCAATAATAAAAAATGCAAATTTGAAGTTAAGCAAACGCACCTTTGCATCCGAGCTCAACAGTGACATCGTCTGACTGAGCTTTAAAATGTTCAAAACTTAAATGTTTTAAAATGTCTAAAGCAGAGCGCTGCGGAGGATCAGAGAGCTGTTCTGGCTGCTGTAAGTTATTTATTGGCAGGATGTCGTGATGAGGAAGCTGAGCGCGTGAGCTTTAGTAGAGGAGGGAAACAATAAGAGAACACGCAGTCCTGACACTGAACACATGGACCTGGACACCCTGATGTGTGTGTGTGTGTGTGTGTGTGTGTGTGTGTCCATGCCTCCCACTACCTGGCAGCAAGGAGGCTCTGCGGTTTGGACGTGGTGTGAACAAACTGTGTGTGTGTGTGTGTGTGTGTGTGTGTGTTTGTAAACAACTCGTATTAACACCCTGGTGTTTTTTTTTCTTTTTTCTTCATGAGTCACGTTTAGTCAGATGAGACGCCATTTTGTGTCTTTGTTTGATGAACTCCCTTTGTTTCGCATCAGTGTGTTTGTTGCTGTTGTCTTAATAATCATCATGACTAGTGTAGAAATATGATGGTTAAGGTTGTTTTTATATATATTTGTCAGCTTGCAACCGCTTCATGAATTCTTCAAGGGAGCACTGAAAGTAATGGATGGGGAATTATATACCAATCACAAATAAGAGAAACATTTTAAATCCATTTTAAAGGTAACTGTATCTTGCATCATCCCCGTTAAAGTACCATAAGATACAAAAATGTGCCAACCTGTACAGCTAGTTGATGTTGTTAGTTGAATATCAGTCTTCTTACAAAACTCTGATTTGTTAAGTATGTCTTCAATTAAGGGGAAACAGCAATCAGTGATCCAGAATTTTGAATCCCTGCAGAAATTAAACACGTGCAGCGATTAAGAAGGCTGGAAGTTTTGTCCTGCAGCGAGAACAAACATTCAGCACAATCAAATTGAATAACTGCGAATAATTATTATAAATTCATTAGCTCCTCACATGTTGCACAAACATCTGCTCCACGTCTCCCGACAAACTTTTTGTTTTGAGTTGAGTTCAGGTCGGTTTATTGGTGCAAAATGAGTCTTCTTCTGTTCTTTAGTAACCTGTGCTGTTTATTAATCCATATTTGTGTGTTTCTGTGTGTGTGTGTGTGTGTCCTCTGTGTGCCCTCCGAGCTCATTGGTGCCCTGTGTGAGGCAGGCACTCTGCCCTGTCTCTCACACACACACACACACACACACATTTCACTGCGGACACTCTGCTCTGCTGATTATATGGTGGTATTTCACATTTTCAATACTAAAAGTCTGACAAATTTGCACCAACCCTTCCATGTTTTCTGTTTTTGGTGCTATCACCCCCTGATGAAGCCAGTACTAACATGTTTCTAAATATAGACTGATGACATATGCCAAATACAAAATACAAACACACAAAAATCTAAACTATTTTTTAAATTCTGCTGCAGCAAAACACCTTCAACTTAAATTCTTCATGACTTCATATTATTGTGTTTTCATATCCGGCACCTCTTTAATGCTTGGACTGACAAATATCATTATATTTTATATAAACCTCAGTATTGATATTATTTGTCATTATGATATTAGACCATACATGGTCTTTGTCTTCATATTCACATAAGTGTTGTCCTAAAGGTTGTGGTACAGTAAAGTGATGTAATTTTAGAGAGAGTCTGGTGCAGATCCAGACGTCCTGGAGGAAGAAACACCCGGACTCATGTCAGATTCATCAGAGCTCAGAGATTAATTTTTTTTAACTTTTGGGATTAAGAAATGGATTTATCTTCACTCCTGTTTATCAACCTGACTGCAGCAGTGTTCAGCGGAGGTGATCTCCTTTTGTAGTTTACTTTATGAACGTAACATTACAGAGAGGAGCTCTACTTGCTATTGTCCTCCATTTTTCTAGCAACAATATGACATCAAAGTCGGCATAGTTTACCGATAAGCCAACGTGGCCATATAGGTCCAGCTCATACTGAAGTTTTAAAGCACCCTCTGCTGGATCACAAGGCAAACCACAACAAACAGCCAAATGCACTCATGGACAGAACATCACAAACATGTTATTACAACCCGATTATGAAATTCTCGCCTCATGCTTGAAGGAGCGTTTAGATTTTTATAGCGCAGAGTTCCTTGCTCGTGTACCACTAATGTATGGAAAAGTAATCTGGCTGTTTGAGGTGATTAAACTCTTAATGTGGGGCTAGAAATTCATTTTGCTGGTGGTGAACACACCATTAAACAACCACCACTGCTGACGTTCACCAGACGAGGTGATGTTTTAAAGATTCGTTCACTTTAGGCTCCCTCAGTAGACCAAATGTAACGCACTTCTCCCTTGTGTAAACGTGCCGATTTCTATGGTTTAAACTTTACTAGAAACATTTGTGTTAAAGTCATAACACAACTCAACAGACCACAGAGCAAAGGTTTTGTCGGTTTTATGTACTTGGAGGCAGAAACGTTACATATTACATCTTAAATCAAACAACCAGAGTCAGCAAATGAATCCGTAATGACAAACACTTGCGCGTTACGAGTTGCATCTTTGTAAGTGAGATGAAAGAACATGACACAAGCTATTGATGACAGAAACTAGAACTAGAAACGCTGAATTTGCTGTACACAACTTAAAAAATAAATCAATCAATTTTTGCGTAGTTAGAGGACTCAGCAGTGCGCGTAGGTGTGTGTTTGTTTGTGTGTGTGTTTGGCATCTGTTGCCTCATGTTTGTGTGTGTATTTTCCCTGCTGGTGTGTGTGTGTGTGTGCGTGTGTGGGCAGGGCTGACGCAGCAGAACTAACTGCAGCGTGGCGAACAAGAGAGGCCGCGCTGCAGTTACAAATGTATTCATAGTCGTATAAGCCGAAGTGCACGAACCGCACATGAATATAACACTCGGACACTGATGTTGACGTTTGGAATCACATGTTGCCTGCAGACACACACACGCACACACACACACACACACTGAGCTCGGTGTATCACATGAACTGTCACTGTTGCAAGTTCTGTTGCTAGAAAGAGACCACGTGAGCGGGAGAGAGAGAGAGAGGGAGGGAAAGTGTCATCAAAGGGGTGAGGATGGGAGAGAGGGAGAGAGAACGAGAGAGGAGCAAGGAGGAGGTGGAGAACAGGGGGTAGTGAAGCAAGAAGAAGCACCAGCAGACGGATAGAGAGGAGGAGAGTGATTAGATTTGATTGATAGATCGAGGGAGATGCGTTGGAAAAGGAGGCGATCGCCAGCGCAGGGGAGGACGGGAGGTGATGAGGATGAGGAGAAGAGTTCAGACACCCCCTTCAGAGTGCATTTCTTTAAAGGTAGAGTGTGTGTGTGTGTTTGCCCAGTTGGCCGCATGTTTTTCGTTCCTTCTTGTTTTGCCGCATTCGTCTCAGGTGTGCTGTCGAGGTGTCAGCAAGCGCATCGATATGCTGCCTTCTCGCCGTGTGTGTGTTTGTGGAGATTGAAAGAGGAAACCCGCAGAGAGAAGAAATGTGTGTTTTTCACTTTTCCTCAGCGATTCGATGCATTTTTTAGATCCTAAACTATAATTGATGATGATGTCTGCATGTTGACGGGCTTTAGTCTCACACTTGTGCTTTAAAAGGTATCGCACCAAGGTTACGTAAGATTCGCAAGTTTTAAAAGCAGGCACTGAAAGTAAAAGAAAACTGATCAGTGCTGTTTTAAAGTATATATTGAATGTCGACAGAGCTGTTTTAAGTGTAAATGACTTCACAGATGGCTAATTAGAAAGTTTATCAGTAATTTACTACTTTAATATTGGTTTTTGAAGCAAAGCCGGAGCTCCACCTGTGCTGCAGCCTAAAGATTGCAAGATGTTTGACTTGTTTGTGGCAGGATGATTGTCGGATGTTCGATAAATATTCTGACACCGCCAATCTGACGTTAACTCCTTCTTTGCACCATGATTGATCAGCTGTGCCGAGGCAGGAGAGCATTCTTTGCACAACTATGACTCGCTACGAGGAAAAAATCTAATATGTGCTGTTGTCCATCTAGTTGTTTGATATTTACAATTTAAAATCTGGATGATATGTGCCCTCAGCCAAGGTGAATAAATTACTGAGCTCTGATGGTGATTCACAGGACAAAATGATGTATTTGTGTCTGCTTGTATACCTCAACCTTACATTGATAAACTTAGTGAATCTCAACAGAAGATGTAATAATGCAAACAAATAAAAAATACTGTTCACTTTGCACTTGAAGCCAAAATAAACAGATGTTTTTAATATGAATTTTTGACTCATTCCAAACAAATGATGTTAAAGGCAGCCGAACAGGACCCCGTGTTCAAACAAATCCGTGTGGACACATCACCCGAACCACAAGCCTCTGCAGAGACACATGCTGGTTTGAATCATTTTACTATCAAACATCTGTTGCTCTAATTATTCAGCTATATTCTCATCTATCAAGAGCATTGTACTTCTTATTTTACTGGTGGTGTGTCGTCTGTGGCTGTCGTGGGACACGCAGAACGTTCCTGGCAGCTTGGATGCAGGAAATAGAACCAAAGTTACAGAATGTTCCCTCAAGAGGGCGTTCACTTATTCTTTTCCATTTCTTTCCAGTTTTCTCTCACAGGTTGGGGGAGATGTAGGTAACAAAAATACTTGGTTAGGTTTAGAGAACTAAAATACTTAGGTTTAGAGAAATAGAATACTTGGTTAGGTTTAGAGAACTAAAATACTTAGGTTTAGAGAAATAGAATACTTGGTTAGGTTTAGAGAACTAAAATACTTGGTTATGTTTAGAGAAATAGAATACTTGCTCAGGTTTAGAGAGCTAAAATACTTGGTTAGGTTTAGAGAAATACAATACGTGACTAGATGTAGGGAAGTAAGGTGATCGGTTAGGTTAAGGTAACAAATACTTGGTTAGGTTTAGAGAACAAAAATACTTTGTTAGGTTAAGGCAACTAAAAAACTTACTTAGGTTTAGGTTATTTTTAACTTAGGTTTCAGAAACAAAAATACTTAACTAGTTTTCGGGAATTAAAATACTTGGTTAGGTTTCGGGAATTAAAAAGTTAGATAGGTTTAGGGAACTACAATACTTGGTTAGCGTTACGGGAATAAAATACTTGGCTAGGTGAAGAGAACTTAAAAACCTGGTTAGGTTTAGGTAGGAGAATTAAAATATGTTGTTGTGTTTAGGCAACTAAAATACTTGATGAGGTTAAGGGAACTAAACACTTGGCCAGGATTAGGAACTCAAATACTTGTTGAGCTTGCGGGAACTAAAATATTTGTTATGTTTAAGGAACTAAAATACTTGACTAGATTTAGGGATCTAAAATGATTGGTAAAGTTAAGATAATTAAAATACTTTTTAGGTTAAGGCAACTAAAATCCTTGGTTATCTTTAGGAAAACATGATTTGGGTTAAAATACACCCCATCACAACATGAAATATGTATAAGAAAGGACAACTTCTGTAATGTGCATGTTGTTCTGGTCTTTTTCTCTGAGTTGCTAAGCTGTGACATTACAACAATGTGATCAGTTAATAATGATGATCCAGGAACAACACAAACATGCTGATATCAGATTGTGCATGATGTTTCATGGGGAGACAAAGTCCTGCTCTGCCATGTAAAAGGGGAATACAACAAGCTGGTGTTTGTTCTTGTCAACCAGCCTCAGGCTAAAGCAAGGTCTGCTGCAGCCCTCCTCACATGGCAGCTCCAGACAGACTGCTCCCAGACAGTTTATAATGTTCCCTGAAATGTTTGTTGTCCTGAAGGAGATTTACTGAAGGATTTTAAAGGGGAAAATGGAGCGAGATGACACTGACTCATCAGCTCTCCATCTGTCTCCATGTTGGATCTTTTGTGTGCCTGGCTTGAACAGCTACCAAAGAGCCGTCTCACACGCTGACATTTGAGTGTCCCCCAAAGTTTTAAATGAGCTTTTTTGTCTGTGTCCTCTAAAAACTCTGTTGCTGTTGAAGAGGAAGTAACATGTTCTCACGGGATTTTGCAGCATCGTTCTTTGGCCCAAAAATTACTAAATTAATATGATAGGTGGTCAAGTTTTTCCTGTGTCAGTTTTTTGTTAAATGGCTTCAAATGCATTTGAATGACTGAACAAAGTTCTGTTTATCAGACACGTTCTGCTTTTGGACAGTGAACTGTGGACAACAGGACTTGAGGTCTCAAATGTAATTTTGGTGATATGTTGCTGTGTTGAACCGGGCTGGTTTGAGGATGCATAGACAGGACATCCAAAATATCATTAAATGTGTTATGCTATTTAAATGCCATCCATGATTTTCACCTGTGTTTACACCAACAATTCAAGTTAAAGGTGCATTTTGATCCTCAAAGTCGTCACAGTCAAATATACACAAATGACATCGACATCAGCTTTAAAAAATGTGTGTTGTTTGCTCACATATTAAATGTTCTTAACCAAATTAAACTTTAAGCAACAAAAATACTTTGTTAGGTTCAGGGGACTAAATACTTTGTTAGGTCTAGGAACTAAAATACCCATAAGGTTTAAGGAACTGAAATACTTGGTTAGGTTTAGATAAACAAAAGTACTTTGTCAGGTTTAGGACACTAAAATATTTTCTTAAGTTCAGAGAACTAAAGTACTTTGTCAGATCTAGGAACTTAACTATATGGTAAGTTTTACGGAACTTGTATATTTGCTTAAATTATCTAAAGTACTCTGTTAGGTTGAAGAAACAAAAGCATTTTGTTTGGTTCAGGGAACTTAAGTACTTTGTGAGGTCTAGGGAACTAAAATACCTGTAAGGTTTAGGCAATAAAAATATGTTTCTAGGTTTAGAAAACTAGAAAATACTTAGTAGGACTTCAGGGTTAGGGTGTGAACGCCTGGGAGGCTGGATAAAGGAAGTCCGACTGCCTTGTTCACACACACTCAGCCTGGGGGGTCCGGAGCTGCAGGCAGTGGAGTGGCAGGAAACAGGCCTGACATTTAGACCTTTGGTGGAGTGTTGTGGCATCAGAGTAACACTTTGTTCCACCGATCGGACAAAACACTGAAACAGAAACTACTGAACACACATATTGTATTATACCTGTGCATACAGGAGCACATATAAGACTTTGTGAAGTGTCTCTGCTGCTCATTAACATCCCTCTTGTCATGTGACAGCAGTACGACCACAGGGACTCTCTGACTTCACACTTAAACACACACACTTGTACACAACCACCAATTAGCGCATATTTGGACAAAATGTATCCACTGAGTTGACGCGAGTTTATTCAGCCGTTAAAACATCAACCTCACTGCAGATGAGAGAGAAAGAGAGGTGGTGAGTTTTACCTCAAACAACATGAAAGGAGTCTCGTTAGAAACACAATTTTACTGTATTTATTCAGATCTTTTCAAAACATCCGCAATAAATAAACAAGCCATTTAATTAATATTTTACCTTCTTCAAAGCCTTTTAAACTCACTTAGATAGACTGTAGGGGAGATATAATTTAAAAAGCCTTGCTCAAGGGCACTTCAATAACCATTTCGTGAAAAAGGAAACGGTATCTCTCCACGTTCATATTCCCCACCTGGCAAACCGGCAACTTCCCAATCCTGCGTCTCCGGCCTGCAGGCAGCTGCTGGCCCAGATATCAACAGTCCTCAGTCTGTTGTTCAGCAGACGGAGAAACACTCTTCGTGTTAATTAAAGTGTTTCCCTCAGCTGGCTTTCACTTGATTCAGCAGATTTCGTTAATTTCAGAGAGTCTTCCCCTGAACTCCCGTTCACCTCAGGCAGCTGTACTCGAGTACTTTCTCTCCGTGCAGAGGTCTGCTGAGGTTTAATTGTCTTCATTTTCATTACAGGCTGTGGAGATTTAGATCTAGATTTTCCAGCACCGAGATGAGATTCTTTATGGTTATTTATTCCGTGGAGATAAGTTTTAAGATATGCCGAGAGATGAGATGCTTCTTAATGGTTTGTGAAACATTGAACTGCTTATGAACCCGCTGATTACAACTAACACTGTCTTATTTTAAGAAAAAGGGTCTCGAGGCCAACAAAATCAACATTTACAACATAATCCAAAAGTTAATATCATAAGTGATCAAGATTTGGCTTGATCACCTTGATTCAATGCTTCAAAAATATTGATTTATTAGTTAAACAACTTATTCGACAACATAAATAGCAAAATCAACAGGATGAGGGTACAGCTTTACAACATTTCTTCGTAAAGGACAATTACACATTTTTTGTATTGCAAACAAGTGAATACAGACAGGTGACTTATTAACCTCGAGGTTAGGTGACACATAAGGTTCAACAAAGCTTAGCACACAGTTGTTAGAGGTAGAATAGACGCTTTAGCTGGCAATATAAATCTAAACCACAATCAATAATCTATTACATCATCCCCAAACTGCACTGTTATCACCCAGTGTAGCTCATAGTTGTGTACTGTGTGTAATTTAGAGGAAATGAAACACCCACGCATGTTTATTTTAATCAACCCACATGCACATATTCATACTTCTGCAAACCACGGATATGTTGAAAGATTTCTTCATGATGCAACTCTTCAAGTTTAGCTAGCTAAAAAGTTTAAACAACTTTTATTGGTCTATTTAACTTCTTAATTTTGAGATAATCAGTTTCCTGAAGATTTTTAAAGAGGTCATATTATGCTAATTTTCAGATGCATACTTTTTGCCAATACTATTTATGTAAGCAAAACACCTACATTTAGCTAAATGTGACAAAGGTATAAGTTAGACACCAGGAATCAAATGTCTACTAAACCCTTGAAAAACTCAAGGTCTGCAGTGTTGAGCTTTGGGGTCTGGCTTTTGGCCGCGGTACCCCTCCAAATGGACCGGACGGCAGCGGTTTACAATTTTATCACAAGCCACAATCACAGATTCTTTCTTTGACGCAAGATATTCAATGTTGCATTTCGCGTCCCTGCTGACTTTGACATGATATACCAGCATGCGTGAGTCACTGATGCACAAGTTACCTGGGTAACTACCACTAAGGGGTCGGCCATGACCATTGCAGACGCTCACGACACTCATCTGATCTCTCTTCCTGATGAAGGACTGAAAACGTCTGTTGCAGAGTCCCGTCTCATTTAGGTACCTGTAAAATGAGCACAGCATTGATAATGCTCAATTAAGTTTGGAGTAACTTGGAGGCGGGTCACTCAGCTGACACGGTAGACACAGAATTTCACCAACACTGTCCTGGTAGACAATTTCTCAATAAAACCATTTAACTCACCTTCTCCATTCAGGCTTTGATGATCTGTCAAAGTACGACTGGAGGATGTGTTTCCGAACAAATTTCTTGTATGCATTGTTGTCGTCATTCTTTTGACAAGGACCTGGGTTGTACCCATAAACAAGAGCAACAGTGACTGTGATGGTAGTCAGGAGAATGGTGTTCATCTCGTCTAGAGATGATGATAAGAGAAAAAAAAGTTTTGGGGGTTTTTGAGCACATTAATGCGTTTACCAAAACAATATCAAGAACATCAGAAAGTAACAAGTCCAATGTTGTAGTGGAGAATGTGATTGATGAACTTATAATGTGTGCTTTTCAGTGTCTTCTCACACATATTTAAGGAAGTCTGCATTTGTCTCAAATCCGAAGCTGATGTTACTTTAACATCAATATCTCACTGGAGGCTGTCAACAACATTCAGCTAGTGTGAGTGTTTGATGGCTGTGGTCACTGATGGCTCAAGTTAATGTCAAATTGTTTGTTACTGACTGGAAACAACAGTAGCTAGAGAACATCTGAAACATCCTGTTGAGACATCAGATCTAGTAAGGTGCTTAATAAAGTTAAATTCACTGTACCTACTTTAAGTCAGTACTGTAACAGAAACAGAATTCCCAATAAAGTTGCATTAGAAAACATTCTAATAACGTAATAAAACTCATAAGTCATGATCTTTTCTCACCTGCTCCGCTCAGCCGGCCTCTGCTCTGTAAATTCTGCTGCGTCAGTGTCAAGAGTGTTATTGAAATAGATGAGCAGCCAATGAGAAACCTGCAAATGGCAGTTTCACCATATATGTCTATGACTTTCCCCATGATATTGGTGTACAGTAGTGCGTGTACGCTAACCAACTCTGTAAATGAGGAAGTTTCCTTTATGGGGAGCTACTGTATCTGTGAATCTATCCGGCTTCTGTGGGTAACAGCTAATCTGAGACAATGACAGAAGCAGTAGCCTCGAGTTTCACACTTACAGATGTAGAAACATGGTTACCATCCACCTGCCAATATGAAGTCTGATATTAAACATGTAATGTGAACATTATATATTTTGTACAAATGTGTGGACGTGTCTGTGGCTTGCAGAAATGTTAAGTGCGAACATGTCATCCCAACTGGATTATCTGCTGTTTTTCATTGGATACAATCTCGGCCCACAAATGCACTTCTGTTACACCCACAATTCTGATGTCATAGCTGCAGGTGAGCCTCATGTGGAGGAAGCTTGTTGTTGATTATGTAGAATGATAAACAGCAAACGTCAAAATTAATATGAAGCTGTTATTTTTAATGCTGTGTTGCAACCAAATTTTAAGAAAAAGTGTCTCACTGCCAACAAAATCAACCTTAAGTTCAGTTAGCTGAGTACATTGAGTTGATATTATAAGTGGTCAAGATGTGGCCAAATGCTGAAGTTACGACAGTACCACATCGTAATTGATAGACTAGTGGTGAAAAACCTGGTCAGTGTCAAGTTGCTGTAGTATCTAAAACTGTGTTCATTGTCTTCAACCTTTCGCTTTGACTGAACATTAAAGAAACCAATGTTAAGCAAGTATAAACAGAGCTATTCATCCAGTTTCATAAATACCATGTTTTGGTCATCTAACCTTAATCCAGGAGGCTAATGTTGCATGATTGTGAACCTTGTGAGAATGTTACTTGGACAACATTAGTGAACGCTGAAAAGAGACTTAAAAAAAACAACTTTAATTCTGGCTCTCCAGTAATCTGGAGTTTGTGTGTTTTGGATATATTTTTGCTCAGTGGGATTCTTCACCAAAGTCATATATGTGACAATTCAGCATTTTTCTTTGAAATCTATTTTAGATGCACGACAACGCTCGTTACAAGTGTCTGATTTTCCCTGTTGTACATAAAAAAAAAGCCAAACAATATATTTACAAATTAAAATGAAATGGACACCCCCTTGATTCATTGCTTCAAAAATATTGATTTATTAGTTTAAGTAATTTATTAGACAACATAGATAGCAAAATTATTGAGAGTACAGCCTCACAAAATTTCTTTGTAATGGACAATAACATCAGTTGGATTCAGAAAATAGTTGCAAACAAGTGAATATAGACAGGGGACTTATTGACCTCGAGGTTAGGTGACACATAAGGTTCAACAAAGCTTAGCACACAGTTGTTAGAGGTTGTATAGAAGCTTTAGCTGGCAATATAAATCTCAACCACAATCAATAATCTATTACATCATCCCAAACTGCACTGTTATCACCCAGTGTAGCTCATAGTTTTCTTCTGTGTGTAATTTAGAGGAAATGAAACACCCATACATTGTTATTTTAATCAACCCAAACTGCACATATTCATATTTCTGCAAATTACAGATATGTTGAAAGATTTCTTCATGTTAAAACTCTAGAATATAATATTTAAGTTGTAACTTTTATTAGTCTACTTAACTTGGTAATTTTGAGTTAATCAATTTCTTAAAGGTTTTTAAAGAGGTCATATTATGCTAATTTTCAGATGCATACTTTTTTTAATTTGGGGTTCTAGTAGAATAAGTTTATATACTTTAATTTTCAAAAAATATCTAAAATTCTTGAAAGCTTCGTTTAAGCTACAGAGTGAGACATCTCGCCTCTGTTCAATCTTTGGTGAGAGTTGCACATGCACGATACTGACTGTGCATGTGTTGATACTTACTTCTCCTGTTAATATGCCAACATTTTCTTCTGGCGACTCAGATTTTTTAAATCGAGCTCATCTCATGTTCATCAAATATTGCGGCAACAGGTTAAAAAATTTTACAGAGACAAACGACAAAATCATATGCCAATAATATTTATGTAAGCCAAACGCCTTCATTTAGCTAAGTGTGACAGTTAGACACCAGGAGTCCGACGTTTACCAACCCTTGAGGTCTTCGAGGGTTGGTAAAGGCAGCGTGGTTTGTTGTTGTTTGGCCTTTGGTCGTGGTACCCCTGAAAATGGACTGGACGGCAGCTGTTTTCAATTACATCACAAGCCACAACCACATACCTGTCATATGACTCTAGAGACACACTGCACACCTCGCTTACTTCGACATGATATACCCGTATTTGAAAGTCACTGGTGCATAAGTTACGATTCAGTTGCCGGCCACGGCCATTACAGATGCTCTCGACTCTTCTCTTATCACTCTTCTCCATGAAGGTCTGACGAGTTCTGTTGCTGAGTTTCGGTCTACATAGGTAGCTGTAAAATAAGCACAGCATTGATAATGTTCAACAAAGTTTGGAGTAACTTTGGAGTTTAAAATCTGCAGGTCAAGCAATAGTGTGATATTAGAAAATGCTTGTGCATCAGTGACAGTGTTTAATTTGAGAGGCTTGTCACTTGGCTGACACGGTAGAAACTAAATTGAACCAATACTGTAGACGTACACATTACTGATGTCTCCATCTAACTGGTGGCCAATTTCACCATGAAACCATTTCACTCACCTTTCCCATGCAGTCACTGATGATCTGTCAAAGTCCTGCTGAAGGATGTGTTTGTCAAGAAAATCTGTGTATGGGTTGTGGTTGTTGTCGTAATATCTCGGTTGACAAGGACGTGAGTTGTACCCATTAACGAGGGCAACAGTGACTGTGATGGTGATCAGGAGGATGCCCTTCATCTTGTCTAGAGATGATATTGAAAGACAAAATGTGTTGACCAAAAAATATCAAGAACATCAGAAAGTAACGGGTCAAATGCTGAACATACAATGTTGTATAAAGTACTGAGAAGTCATCCTTCAGTAAAAGTAAGATATTATGTTAAAATATTACTTTGGTGAAAATCTCCCACACAAATAGTACTTGAGTAAAAGTATCTGATATGAAATGTACTTAAGTATTAAAATTACTTTTCTGACAATAAATGTATTTTGATATCAAAAGTAAAAATTATACATATGTTTATGCGTATGTTTTTTTTAAATGTTAATCCAATTGCTAATAGAATAAATTATATTTAAAATGTGCTACTTTGGCTGTAATGCAGCAGATAAGTTGAAAAGTAACTAGGAAATAAAGTAACCAATTAAATGCGGTGGGGTAAAAAGTTACAATATTGCCACCAAAATGTAGTAGAAGTATAAAGTAGCAGACAATGGACATACTCAAGTAAAGTACAAGTACCTCAAAGATGAATTTTAGTACAGGACTTGAGTAAATCTATTGAGTTGCATTTTTGTCCTAGAATGTTATTGATGAGCGTCACGTAACTTTTAGAGAACTGAAAATCTGTGATCTTTACTTTTCAGTGTCTTCTCACACAAATTTAAGGAAATCTGTCAAAAACCAGAAGCTGACGTTACTTTAGAGTCAATTTTCTCACTGGAGTGTTCGATGGCTGTGGTCACTGATGGCTCAAGCTAATGCCGAATTGTTAAATCACTGTACTTACTTTAAGTCAGTACGACAGAAAGATTCCTAATAAAGTCGCAAAACAGACAGAAAACATTCTAATAACGTAGTAAAACTCATAAGTCATGATGTTTTCTCACCTGCTCCGCTCAGCTGGCCTCTGCTCTGTAAATGCTTCTGCGTCAGTATCAAGAGTGTTATTTAAATAGATGAACAGCCAATGAGAATCCTGCAAATGGCAGTTTTACCATACATGTCCATGACTATTACCATGAAATTGGCGTACAGTTGTGTACGCTAACCAACTCTGTAAATGAGGAAGTGCCCTTTATGGGGAGCTACTGTATGTGTGAATCTGTCAGGCTTCTGTGGGTAACAGCTAATGTGAGCAAATGAAGGAAACAGTAGCTAGGCCTCGAGTTTCACACCTACAAATGCAAAAACATGGTCACCCTCCATCTTCCAATATGAAAGTCTGATATTAAACATGTAATGTGAACGATATGATATGTTTCGTACAAACGTCAGTATGGTATATAACACATACGTATGGACGTGTCTGTGGTTTGCAGAAACGTGAAGTGCGAACATCTCATCCCAATTTGATTATCTGCTCTTTTTCATCAGACATAATTTTCTAAAGTCGCTGAAAAAACACACCTTTGTTACACCCACGATTCTGATGTCATAGCAGCAGGTGAGTCGCATGTTGAGGAAGCTTGTTGTTGATTATGTAGAATGATTGACAACAAACATCAAATTCAATTTGAAGCTGTTATTTTAATGCTGTGTTCTGACCAACTCAACAAGCGAGCATTGAGCAATACTAAAAAGTGAAAGCGAGTGTCGGCACTGACGTTCACGCTGACATCATGACTTCCGATTCGCTGATGTCCGCACATTCACAAACAATGATGTAAGAGAGGATAATAATCACTAATGGAGGAACCCAGAGCTGCACATTAACACTGCTACTTGTATCGAGGAGGGAAGTGAGCTAGAAAGTAGGACTGTCTGGTAAGTTTTGGAAATACGTCTCAGCACAGCATATCTCTGATCGATCCAAACTCCATTCAGAGAACAGGCTTTTTAAAAGTTGTTTGCTTGTAGTCTGGCCGACAGACCTGATGAAGCATGGATTCAGGCTTTTTACAAGTCGGCATTATGATGTTGTTACTTCGGCGTACTTCTCATCCATTGATTACAGTCAGATCACAGAAAACAGTTTGTGACCGATGGGCTGAGAGAGGACGGAGAGCAGCGGCCATGATGTTTTCTCACCTACTCTCCTACCTCTGCTCTGTAAATGTTGGTGCGTCTGTATCAAGAGCATTATTAAAATTGATGAACAGCCAATGAGAAACCTGCAAAGGGCAGTTTTACCATACATGTCCATGACTATCACCATGATATTGGTGTACAGTTGTGTACGCTAACCAACTCTGTAAATGAGGAAGTTTCCTTCATGGGGAGCTACTGTATGTGTGAATCTCTTGGGCTTCTGTGGGTAACAGCTACTGTGAGACAATGACAGAAGCAGTAGCCAGGCCTCGAGTGTCACACTACAAATGCAAAAACATGGTCACCTTCCAATTTCCAACATGAAAGTCTGATATTAAACATGTAATGTGAACAATGTATGTGTCGTACAAACGTCAGTATGGTATATAACACATACGTATGGACATGTCTGTGGTTTGCAGAAACGTTAGGTGCGAACATCTCATCCCAGCTGGATTATCGGCTTTTTTTGATCAGACATAATTCTCTAAAGTCGCCAAAAATACACACCTACGATTCTGATGTCAGAGCAGCAGGTGAGCCGCATGTTGAGGAAGCTTGTTGTTGATTATGCAGAATGATAAACAAGACCCGTCAAAATGAATGTGAAGCTGTTGTTTTTAATGCTGTGTTCCGAACAAACTCAGCAAGCAAGCATTGGGGTGAGTTGAAAATATTGAACTCAAGCGAAATCTTTGTGAACGGCTGTTGCAGTCCGGACATTCATGAACAAAGATGGAGGAGAATCACTAATAGTGACTGTGACTGTATCATAACACATCTACTCGGACTGAGACAGGACAAATAAGAAATGCAGAGGAGGGAAGTGAGGTAGAAAGTAAGACTGAATGGTAAGTTTGGGAAATACGTCTCAGGACAGCATATCTCTGATCGATCCAAACTCCATTCAGGGAACAGGCTTTTTAGAAGTTGTTTGCTTGTCGTCTGGCCGACAGACCAGATTTTTTAGGGCACCCTTATGAATTTGTTATTTCTGTGTCCTTCTGATTCATTTATTGCATCAGATCACAGAGAAAAGTCTTCATTTCAGGTTCATACCGATGTGGTTTGCAGTTATTTTGGTTTTTGCGTTACTTGCATGAGGAGACGTGATAAAAAACGTATATACTTAAAATGTGTTTTTGTCATAAAAGGCCCCCACAAATGAAGAGCAGACAGTTCCTGGAGAATGTCCTATGATATCATTATCTTATCCTTGTTCACTAAATGTTAATCAGATGGATGTTGACATGCAGTTGGCCTGTTTGGAGAGGAAGTGTGAAGAGTTTACAGTTTTCCCATCGTGTGTCAAAGTTTTTTTTTTCTCCTCTCAGCTGTCAGATTCGTCTTGTTCGTCAAACCTTCACCCTCCTCTTGCTCGTCCTCCTCTGTCACAGCTCTCTTGTGTTGGCAGCGTCTCTTTTCCCCCGTCGTCCCTCCCTCGCTGTCTCGTTCTGGAGATTGTCAAGTGATGACAGAAAACAGTTTGTGACCGACGGGGCTGAGAGAGGACGGAGGGCAGATGGTGGAGAATAGATGAGCGGCGAAAAGACGGGAAAACAGTGGAGAAGCGGAGGACAGAATTAGAGAAGGTGGACTGAGGAGGAAGGTTTTATAAGATAAAGATGGAAAAAGGGAGAGAGAAAGAGATGAATTGGTGAGTGGGCGGAGGAAAAAGAAAGAGTGTTACTGTAGTACGATGCCCTCTGTGGAGGAATGCATCATTCATCAGCCTCTCTATTAGTGTGTGTGTGTGTGTGTGTGTGTGTGTGTGTGTGTGTGTCCATATAAGGTAACTGCTTCAGGCCACCAGTACAGATTTCAAGTGAGCGCTCCAGTGTGAGAAATATGTGTGTTCACAAAACTTCTCTTCCTGTTTTAATGTCAAAACAGATTTTTGAAGTGTGACGAAGAGTGTGTATGTTAGTAAACCCATAAGTGGCGAACGAGACAGGTTTTTGGGAATGCTGCCCATCATGAGTGTGTGTGTGTGTGTGTGTGTTTGTGTGAGTCATGCTACCAGCCTGTATGACAATGACAGACTTGTCCGTTGTTGATGTGCTGCAGATTTCCCTCCAGAAAAAGTCTGGCACAAACTCTCCTCACAGTCGAGGTCATTCAAGGTTTAACGTGCAAAAAACATTTTTCAAGTTTATCTGTGTTTCGTTTGTCTAAATCTTTTTTTTCCTCAAGCAAAATACTTCAAAGCAGATGAGCGAGAAGCCATCAGTGTAGTTGTAGTGGATTGTTTTGGCCACTTGGGGCAGCACAACAAGCTGGGTTGTGCCGGGCCACCTCATCCAATGTTCACTGTTCCCAGTTCACAGCCTGTGATTGATGAACCTGAACCCTCGATCTGTTTTGCGTCAGCAGGGCTGTTGCTGAGCACTTCGCTTCTCCAGCTGTGGGGAATTGACTCATGAGACGCTGCTGCATTTTTAAAGATCTCTCCATTTAAATGTTTAAAAACCACTAGACCTTTGTTATTTTGTTTAATTGCATACCTGCATTCACCAGAATGTCCCCCAAACAGCCAGATTACTTTAGTGTACATTAGCTGTAAGCTAGCGAGCAACAGCTGCACCGAGGTTGTGTGCACTGTTTGAATTCAGGTCGACTCTGACTGAACTGAGCACTCACCAGAGAATCAGTTTCTCTCTTTGCCGTCCCCTCTCCTCTCTGTAACGTTACAATCATAAAGTAAAGTACATTTCCCCTCCGGCTCCAGTCAGCTGTAGACATTACAGAACATAAACACCTCCGCGGATCACTGCTGCAGTCAGGTTGATAAACAGGAGTGAAGATAAATCCACTTTTTAATGCCAGAAGTTGAAAAGTCATCTCTGAACTCTCCTCCTGTTGGTAAAAAGCTCCGGATCTGAACAGAATCTGATGTGACTCTCTTTGACTTTATTTTGACAGAGAGACCCCTGGTTCTTTTTTTTTTTCTTCCAGCGCCATTCATTGCAATACAAAACTGGATAAAAAAAGACATGACACTTTCAATTAAGTTAGTTAATTAGTTGTTGTAGTTGTTTCCACTGGTTTTCAGTCTAAGATCAGCCAATTAGCTAATGGCTGCTGCTTGGCTATGAGGAAAAGCGGCGCCGATCTTTTTGTTTCACGACTTGACTCTCGATAAGACGGCGAGCAACCACACACATTGATGTTGTCCACTTCATTTACGTCATTAAAGGGTCTCTCACACTTTACGTCTTCCATCTTTCTACAGGTTCCTCTCCCTCTCTCGCTCCCCCGTCCTCTTTATTTACGTCCTTACTGTCTCGTCTCCATCGTCGCTCCCTCTCTGTTGCCGTCTAGACGGACTCAGCAGTAAATACTCTGTAATCAGCCTCACATGCTCGTCTGCTCACACAGGGCCGCCGCTGTCACCGCACACACACTGACGGGCCTCTGTGTGTGTGTGTGTGTGTGTGTGTGTGTGTGTGTGTGTGCCTCTTCCAGCTCGAGGTTTTGATCTAAGTGCCAGTCTATTTCACATGCAAATGATTTAAAGTGTATCTCTCTCTCTGTGTGTCATCCCTCGCTCCGTCCAGCTGCAGCGTGAAGCCGAGAGAGGCTCGTCTTTATGTCACCGAAAAAACCCAAAGAACCAGGGCCCGCGAGGTTATCGCTGCCGAGTCAGGTCGCATATATCGAGAAAACGAGTCTGCGAACCGCTAGAGGTCGTAGAGAGGATGCTGGGAAAAGAATCGCATGGATTTGACAGTTGAGGACAGAGTTTGTGCCTTTTCTGTTTTGTTTAACATGATTAAAACACCTGGTTATGATCGAGGAAAGATGGTGGTTTGGGTCATTGGGTCAAACAAAGGCGCGGAACCAGCGTGAGCTTCTCTGTCAGTATCTATAAACACACCCTGACTGCTAATCTCCAGTAAGAAATCTGTCAGTTGGAGCAGCAAGACTGGACAGAAAAAAAGATAATCACCAGTATAGCACAAAAAGGTCAAAAAGGTCACATATATATTACATTCTTTGAGTTATGAGGGAGCTTTTAAAGGAGCATTATGTAGTTTTTGGAAAGAGATGTTAAGATCTTCATCGCCTGGTTTTAAAAAAAAAGGTCAAAACAAACTCTCTTTGTTTCCATGACTGAATAAACAAACACACAACACAATTTCATACTGTTTAACTTTGTTTAACTTTCTGGCATCAAACTTAGAAAAAGGTTTGTATTATTACCTCACTGGATCGTGTCATATATTATTATTAATATTAACCGTGCCCCCTTTTAATCTCAAATCTTGTTGAACTTCCTGAGATGATGTGCGTAACGCCGATCAACTCTCAGAGAACAAAACCGAAACTCTCAGCTCGACTGAACTTGAACCCTGAAGACGTTTGTGTCTTCACCTCCAGATTTATTTGCGGGGCGACGTTGCCAAACTGTGAAGTCTGGTTTAATTAAAGAAAACATTTGAAGTAGTGCTGATACATATAAAATAGTCTGTGTGAAAAGTTAAAGAGTTTCCTGCCTGCGAGCACTTTCTTTTAAATACTTATTATAATTCCCTCCATAAATCATTAATGGCCTTAAAGTGTGGGCTTTTAAATGTGTGCATTGTTAAGAAATGAGCCACACAGCTCATGAATCCAGAGGCGGAGAGATGTTGGCATCAAGTCAGGAAAAAGAAAGTTGTTTTTTTAATCCAGGAAATGAGCTTTTATACGCAGCTTGCTTGATAAATAATACGTGTTGATTGATGAATGTTGTTCATTCGGAGAAGCTCGACTGCCGTCAGAGCAGGAGACTCACGTCAGGCTCAAACAACGACGATAAATCAGAAATATTTTCGTCGTCGTCAGATCTAACAGATCTGTTGTAGCACCGACATCTGGAGGGAAGTCCTCACGATGGAATGAACACAAACTACAACAATGACGTTGGGTCAAGAAAAACTCAAAACAAAAGAACAAAAATGAAGAAAAATTGCATAAATTCACAGAAAAACAGTAATAAACCTACAAAGCCTCACATGAACATCAATTTAAAGGAAATGCTCACCTTCATTTTACAAATTTAAGGCATCATTATGTAGAAAATGTCTTTAGGCTTGGAAAAGTTAGTATTTTGGCTTGAATAAACCGGCTCTGGTCACCACAGTAAGTCTCCCTTAGAAAATATCCAGTGGTGTCGACGTCCCTGTCTTTAACCCCGCAGCTACTAGGAGCCCAAAATCCAAGAAAAATGAGACATGTGGTCATAAAATGTATGAATGTTTAGTGACGATCCCTCAGGATAATTATATACAACGGTTCAAAGATGTAGAACATCATGTTTTACTGTTTCTGCTCTCAAAAACAGCGTAAAAACGTAAGAAATGAACCGAAAAACTGTCGGCTAACAGGAGAAGTGATTTTATCTCCACTGATGTTTGTTTCCTTTTTCACTGAGAGTCTCTGAAAATATTGAATAATAATTCAAAATTTCTCTCAAAACCACATTTTGAATGCTCCTCATCAGCACTCATTAATGCTCAGTCTGTCAGCTCGTAAGACACAATGTAGAGGTGACAGAAAGTGAATATATGTCAACATTATGGTGGTTTTGGGGGTTTCAGTTCTGGTCTCGGCCACTAGGGGGCAGTAGAGCCCAGCTGTTGGCCTCCTCAGCGTCTCCAGCTGTGTGTGTGTGTGTGTGTGTGTGTGTGTGTGTGTGTGTTTACTTCTGACTCATCACGTCACTTCTTCTTCTTCTCCTCCATCACCCCCTGCTCTGCACTTTGAAGCCGACTCTCATCTCAGCGTTTGATATATATTTTAAAATCTGTTTTTTTTTTGGTTTGCGAAGCAGAATCTGAATGTTTTCGGTTCGAGACGGAAGGCAAACACTGAGAGTGTGTGACTATAGAACAACACTGTCGGGGTGGTTGTGGGTTCAATTCTCCCTTCTGATTCAAAAGATGTTGTATAAAACACACACAAAAAACAGAATGTGATGGTTGTGTTTCTTCCACTTTAGGGCCTCGTCCATGGTGTATGGTGAATATTCAGATTTCTCATTGGATGCTGTTGATGAGGCAGCTCCTTACTCGCAATAACTTCACTCTACATCGTCCATTCCTCCCTGCAAAAATGGACGTGTTTGACAAGAGTCCCGGCTGAACGTAACATGATTGTTTGCCTGCCTGGCCGTCAGATTTGGGCTCCTAATAATCACACTTCCTGGCTGCATATGCAAAGATTTTTACACATAAAAAAAAATATTTTCTGGTGAAATGCATGCCGAATGAACGAGAAGACCTTAATAGTTAAGAATTTGCTGTAGACAGTGTTTCTTGAATTGTATACAATTTCTCCTAAAGCAGCAGATCTCAAAATTGAATGTTTTTTTAAGGGAGTCTGGTGACTTTTTCCACTTTGCTCTCCAAAGAAGTAACCGACATGAGCTACTGTTTCTTGGATTTGAAAACATTTGACATGTTCAGTATCAGTAGGTATATTATTTAACACATTTGGTGTAAATAGTGAAATCAGTTGAAACAGTGTGTTCACACAGTCATTGTGACGGACAGGCTTTTACAAGTGATGCAGTGACAAACTTACACTTTTTACAAGGATAGAAACGTCTAAATGTTTTGAATTTAATGCAGATTTTGCAAGAAAGTGCCAACGATTTAAAATATGCCATAGACCTTTCACAAAAGTCGTTAAGTTCCCCCTCATGATCTGACAACTCTTAAAATCACAGAATTTGTAAGGGAGTCTGGTATATTGCCGTTAGAAATGAATCTACCTCATAATGTTGTCCATGTCCGTGACTTTAAGCATGAATATGGTATGATTTGTAATTAAAATAATAGGTGTTCATATGCAATTCCTGACTGTTCTCTAGAGCCACATAGTGGACTCAGGAAGTCACATTAAAGTCCTTTGCGCTGTGTCGGTAACTAAGCCGTTTTGTGGCGACAGATCAGAAATGTGTCGCTCCAGAGGGCCTTTTGTCACTAAACTCAGAGGGCTTGTTGCCCAGACAATCACTGGATCAATCAGCCCTTAATCAGGCAGTTCTAAACTTTAAAACCTGATTGGCTATTGATCGTTCCCTGACTTCTGTGTCCGGCTTCCCTCCTCCAAACTCACTCTGGCTGAGTTTCCCTTCAATCTCCCTGCCTTGGAGGAAATGACTTGATGATTGCTTTGCTGAATGCAGAATCAGGGTAAGAGGTCCAATTTCCTCTCTGAGTCACCGGAGACTCAAACTGACACTTTAACTCTCTAAGATAGCAGAGAAAGTCTCTCATCGAACAGTTTATAAACTCTCTGGAAAGCCAAGAGTTGTAGAATTTCTCTGGTTCGGCATCTCTCTTTTTTAATTGTGGCCAAAGAGCACGACGATACGAGCGAAGGGGAGATGTGAAGGAGGGAAAAGCAGAGATGAAGCCGAGATACAAACAGAAAAGAGAGTCGCCTCCTTCCATCTTTCCACTCCTTTTTAGGGATGACAGTCCGGCTGCTCTCTGGCTTCATTATCTGCAGTCTGATGGAGGATCATAACACAGCGACAGAGTCAGGAGTGTGTGTGTGTCTGCCGGCTGTGAGGCAGATATAGTTTCTACGCAGTGTGTGTGTGTGTGTTTATACGTATTTTCCTCACTGTATGTGTGTGTGTTTGTGTCCTGCAGGCAGCCAAAGTGTTCAGAGGGAGAGGAGGATAACGATGAAGGAGGGAGAGAGGGCCGTGGCTTAGAGAGGGAGATAGACAGAGAGAGGAGGGGAGTTATTAGACGCTCCCAGCAGGAGAGGAAGCCGTAATGTTTTAAATTAAAAACAAAATAGAATAAGATTAAAGATGTGAAGTGGAGTTAAACCAGAGGGATGAGAAACGTGACAGCGGGACGGATGAAACTGGAAGTATTAAAAAAAAACTATAAATGCTGCAAGAAGATGCTAAACATCACATTTTTACAGAAAACAAGGTTGGAATGTACTGGTGTACTGGTGCAGAAAATAAAGGAAACAATGCGGAGGAGATTGTTAATTAGCTGCTTGACAAGTGAATAAACAGCAGTGCTTCAAATGGAAACTAGATTCTTGTATTCAAAGACTCATTTCATCTGTTTAAGCGGCCATGAGATAAATATTAAAAAAACAACTATTTATCCTCCTTCAGATGCTTCCTCATACAAAGTCAGGCTAGTTTAGTGTTTAAACATGCAGCACTCACATGAATGCTGTTTTGTTGCAGAAAAACGCTGCCGGTTATACAAAAGCGAAGGAAACAATGTGGAGTGTTAATGAGCTGCTCTGCAACACAGAAATCTACATTTCTACCCAGATTTTTGTAGTTAAGACATTTTAAAATTCATGTAATTGTCTGTTTTTTTATTGGTTGAGATGAGCAGCCGTGAGAAAAACATGAAAAAACAATGAGTACTTCTCATATTCAGATGCAACATTCGGACTGCACAAACACATGTAATGCTCTCTCCATGCTGAAGAGAAAACAAACAGCCTCCTTCTGCCTCCATCTCCCCGTTATTCCTCACGTCTGAACCGAACAAACACACAGTAGCCGCTATAAAGGCCTGTTAGCTTGTATCTCCCTCTGCCTCCCTTCCACCGCCCTTTTCTCCAACTCTCATCTGTTTCTACTTAAAACATGTCAGATCTCATTTTCTACAGCCCTTCTCTGTGTCTTCTGGCAGCGGGGAGGTCTGGCCTCGTGTCCTGTGACACAGAGAGCAAAGAATCCGGCGATTGATTGGATATGAAATCGCCATTTTTTTGTCATGACAGATTTCACAAAAACGCCTCCTGTGATCTGAGTAAATCCGTCTGTAATCGTTCTCCTCCCCTTCATCCACATCTTGAAGTGTTCCTTTCTGACCCTTTTTTTCTTTTTGCAGACGCAGTGTGAAATAAGGATGAGGAGGCTGTGTGTTTGTGTGTGTGTGTGTGTGTGTGTGTGTGTGCATGCACGAGAATGTGAGAACGATGCAGCCGTTTTCTCCTTTCTTGTCAAAAGCAGCTCCAGTAACTGAGAGTTTGGAGTTAAAGAAGGATTTAAAGACGGGGGACTTATTTATTCTAAAGAGGCCCTTCCTCCTCCTCCTCCTCCTATTTCTTCCTCTCTCTTTTCTAACTACCCCCTCCCTCCATCACCTCCAACCTCCCTTAATCCGCTCACAATATTGTCAGGAAATAGCTCCTGTGACACACAGAGAGAGAGAGAGAGAGAGAGAGAGAGAACCGGTATATTTTTTCTTTTAAGGGCATCTTATTAAACCAGGTGGGGTGTTATTAGACCCTTATTTTGGAGGGGGAGACTGTGAGAACTCGTCTGAGCTTGCAAAAGGAAAGACGGAGAGATAGAAATACCCAGAGGACAGAGACAGAGAGATTGAGAGGAAATTAGAAAAGAAAATGAAAAGGAATGGAAAAAAGTAGAAAAGAATTAATTATTTTTCGGCACTCGAAGGAATCCCAGCTTCTCTTCGTACTTTGCAGACAGTTTGCTTATGCAGGAGCGAAGCTGCTGTCGCAAAAATGTCCTCAAACACATGTGAAAATAAAACTAGTCTCCATATAATCAGGTTTGATCGAGTTCCTGACTAGCTTTTTTTCAACATAGGAGACAAAAAAAATCATGTGATATCATATTCATGTGCAGATAACACATGGAACAATCATCATAAAAGCATAAAAGCAAAGTTTGGTTTTCAGAATTTAAAGCAGATACATCCAAATGATATTTGCATGTATGATTTTCAGATATTTCACATGTTAAAAAAAAGAATCACATTAATTTATCGAATTTTGATAATATATGATGATTTTTCAACATGGATGTCACAAGTACATGTGCTTTACCCTGAATAACCCCTCTTGAAAGTGTCAGTAATGAAAAATGTAATCAGTTGCCTCATTTAGTTTCAGGAAAAGACAAATGAGAAGTGTTGCAGATGGAGAGAGAGAGCGAGAGAGAAAGGGGACTGAGACAAAAGAGAAGAGTGGAAGATTAAAAGAGAGGAAGGCACGAGGGAAGTCATTATTCTCAGCAGAAACACTGACTGTGTGTGGATCAGTGTGCTCGTCTGATGTCGATGACGATGCAGCTGCACAATTCACATGTCCCAAAATTATAGCAAAACAGAGAGAGGATGACGGATCCGTGGGTGAGTGAGTGAGTGACAGTGTCAATGCAGAGGTGAAAACACCAAATGTGACTGCCCGTCACAGTTATCTCAGACGCTGATGACACTAAAATGTTGCAGTAGATTGTAAACAGGACGAGGAAAACCCCACTGGTTCGCCAAAATTAGAAGCAAAACAGAGTGAAGAGAAACTACGATAATTACCCAAACTGTTTATTGTAAACACCAAGTACAGTTTACAGACCCACTTCCTGTTTTAACTTTGACCTACCGTCCTCGCCTTAGTTATCCACACACAGTCTCGACTTTGAAATGAGGGATTAATATAATATTCTGGCTGCATTTACTTCCATTTTTAACCCTCCAAACATAGTTTTAGTGCTACCGGAGCATCAAATAAGGAAATACATGTTGACAGTTTGTAGTGCAGTGAATATTATTGCCTGAAGAAAGAAAAACAAGCACCGGTGACGTCACCAGAGTCTTTTCTGAAAAGTTGGGTGATTTTCAACTCGTAGTGATCGGAGCGGCTAACACAGGTGCTCCAATCACTACGAGTTGGGGACAATTGAAACAATATGCTAGCTCTTGCAGAATAAAATGCAATGTGGACACAGGTGCTTGGTGATGCACACTTTGAATTGGGAGGTAAATACTTTCAAATACATGTTGGCTGTGCTCATACACATTTGTACCTCCAAACATACCTGGTCAACTGGTGCAAGAGTGCACTGGAGCACCACTGCATCCCTTTTTCTCTAAGCGAGGAAGCAACAACAGAAATGGTAAAAACATCATATTGACATTTCTACTCATGCGAGAAAATGTTCCACCTTCAAAGATGCCGGTAGTCATCGTGATTTATTTGTTTTTCCCACTTTATAATTCGCTGACCTTAACTAGTATTGATAAAAAGGCAGCAAAACATCCTTTCAATCTTCCAATTGAGATTCACAATGATTGGCGGAATATATTCTCAACAGGATGAAGTCAGTCTGACATTTAATCATTTGACCAGGTATAATTAGCTAATGTATGTAAACTTGTCACTGTAGGGACGGTTACTTGACCTTCGAAACAAACTGTAATTTAACTGTTACCTTGCATGTCCAAAGTGCTCTCCGGTACTTAAACAGATAATAAACACCCCTTCCTGGAAATTAAGAAATATAGATAATGTAGGTCAGCTGTTGGCCTGGTTATAATCTGTTAATAATAGTCTGTTGAATGATCCACAAAAAGAACATCGAAGTTATAATTAACCCATCGGCAGAGTTTGACATTTGGGTAGAGTAGCCTACCACAAATGTTTGTGTATACAGTAACAGAAGACAATAGTACCACGGTTGCGATATACCCCAATGAAAGAGCATTTTAGTGAATTAGTGAAGTGAAGTGTACTAGTACACACACTACTACTCATTGTATAACAGAAAAAACAGCTGTCTGAATCACTAAACAGAGGGAACTTACCACCAATGTCGCCCATCACAACAAGCCGTGTCACTGACTGCTCAATATTCAGATTTATATCTTACACTCTCCATTTGTCCCGCTGTCTGTGCCGATAAATTAACCAGAATTGTACAGTACAGATTGAGGCACATACATTTCAAATTAGGATGATGACATAAATACAAAAACAGGGACGGAACTGGGCTGCTGTGATGCTATGATGTCTGGAAGAACGCGAGCTATTCTAGTCTTTTCTTTGCTGTCATGCTGCTAATATGTAATTTGATTTGTTTTGACTTGAGGAAGAGAAAGTTTTGGAAAAGAAGAAAGATCGAAGAGACAAAATGACGGAAGCAGTTACTCAATAATGTCAGAGAGGAGTGATTTGACGATAACCAGACAAAGTGGCAGAGCTTGTTGGGAGAAACATCAGGATAGAGCAGAAGTCCTCCCGCTTCAGATCCCTGATCCTCCGGGCGGCAAGCGGAGAAAGTCTGGCTTGAGTTAACCATGCAGAAGAAAAAGAGGGACACACACACACACACACACACACACACACACACACAGTAATCCATCACTCCCCTCCCACCCCAACACTTGTCCTCGTCTCCTCCCTTTTCCCTCCATTTGCTATCTGAAGGCAAAGACGGTGCATTTTACTGTCCCCTCTCTCTGTTTCCAGCTGTTTTTGGTCGAGCTTCTTGGTTTTCTTTGTGTTTCTCTGCAGGACGGTCAGATTGCACTCAGGTAGGAGGGTGAGGGAGGGAGGGAGGTGAGGGAGGGAGGGAGGTGGGCAGGTGGGCGGAGGAATCTATAAACATGACAACTCTCCTTCTGTTTGTGTTCCTACTTCCTGTTTGTCTCACTTTATTCATTAGCTTTTGCATTAGCTTGATGTTACTGTAATATGTCAACTTTATCCTTAAATACTCTTATTGCAGGACTAATGCCTCTCAGCAAAAGACCTGCTATTGCTATCAAAATGACCAATATCTATTTTAATTTAGGTAGGGAACCACTTGGTTATGGTTAGAGAAATCATTGTTAAAAGAGACCGATTCATGTTGACCATACCGTCCATCGTGGCGTAATAACCACATCCAACTAGGTCTGGTAAAACTCATCCATGCTTTGTGCTTTTATTGTGCTTGGGTCTTGCTGTGGTCAAGCTAGGACTCAGATAAGATGGTTTGGGGTGGACTTGTAGCATACTGTGATCAGTTGGGGTTAGGACTCAGATTTGGTTTGGGTTTGGTTTTTGACAAGCAAGATAATGGGATAGGATTGGGTCAGGCAAGGACTTTGGTTTCAGGGCTGGCTTGGGTTTGGATTGGATCAGTCTTGGGTTAGGTCAGGATCAGGTCAAGCTCTAGTCAGACCAGGAATTTTACTAGGGTAAGATTTAGGACGGGGTAGGATTGGCCTAGAAATGAGGCCCAGGTCGAATTGGTGTCCAGCTTGTAATCCGGTTTGATTCAGCCTTGTGTTGGGATTCATCAGGATGGCTTGGACTTGGAATTGGGTTTTTGTCCAGCTAGGTGTCAGGTTTAGGGTGGGATTTGGTTTGGGGCTTGGGGTGGGCTAGTATCAGGCAGGGACTTTTCAAGGCAGGCTTGGGTGGGATTAAATCAGGTTTAGTTTGGGGGGGTTCCAGCTGGGATCAGGCCAAGTTTGAGCTGGAAATGTACGGGGGTAAGACTTGGGTTGGGTTTTTGTCCTGCTAGGTATGAGGTTTGAGTTGGGCTTGGGTCAGTCTAGGATCAAGTCAAGCTCTAGTCAGGCCAGGCATTATAGTCACAGACATGAGGGGCTAGGATTAGGCTAGGCTTGAACTTGGATCAGGTTCACTTTGGACTTCGTATCAGGGTCAGACTTGGGTTGTGCCTTGGTTCATGTTGTGGCTGAGATCGAGTCAAGTTTGAGTGGGATCAGGATCAGGTCGATATACCCAACCCCAACAGGTGAACTCATAGAGTTGTTGCCTACGTGTCTGCATTACCAAGACATTGAGGGAGATATTTTTATTTTTGCTGAACCTTGACAGCTGTCACTGCTCACACTATCTACCCCGTTTCTTTTTGTTCTTTATTCCAAACAAACTATAAAACATAAAATACAGACTTTTTTCCAAGAGTGAATTTTTGAACTTTCATATATTGGGTGTAGCTCGAAACATTCTTATGTAACATCAATCAATAACAGAGAACACCAGAGATGAATTCATATGGAAATATAGCAGATTCTGTGTCTCAGGCTTTCTTTTTTTGGGTACCGTTGTACTTTAAGCAGAATTTGATGTTCGTATCTGGTGTCCTGGGGTGAACAGTAACCTCAGCTGCTGTACTGATGAACCCCTGCTGTTGCTGCCTCGGCAACTTTTATCTTTATCATTTTGCAGATATTGAACTTAGAATCTTGAAGGCTGTATAACTGAACAGAGATGTCAAGTGTGTGGAGCGCAAAACAGGGAAAAAGAAATATAACATTCCTTCCTTTAATTCTGTAACTACATTGCTAGAATTAAAGGCCCTATTTCGATCATACGCAGTATCTTTACCCATCAAAAAGACAGTTTTGTCATTATTTCTTGCACTGTTCCACATTTTCAGCTTGTCATCAGGCACATTTTCATGGTTGTACAACACAACCTATGTGTTAAATGTGTGTGTGTGTGTGAAAGACTGCTGTTTGCAGCTAAACCAAGAATCCCACAGGAGAACAGTGTCAGATCTCTCTGTCTCTGTAAATCTTTTCAAAGTTCGGGGAAAGTGTTCCTTCTTTCTGGTTTTCCCTGACAAAGTTGAAATTCTTTCTGCTGTAGCAAAACTGCTGGATCAAAATCACTTTAATCGCTGAGAAGAAGAATAAAGGCGCCCCGGTGATACTGCAGAGAGCCATCAACAAGTAATATATACCCTTCTGATGTACAGTGTGACGAGTCATATGAGACCTACCGGATGCTGAGACGGAGAATCTAGAATAATTAAGAATGGCTGTGCTGTAATGATTAAAGAAAAGGCATTGTGCAGATATCTCTGCTGTCTGTTGTTTCCGTGAGTTGTTGCCGGAGGACAGAATCAATGTTTATCAATACAACTAAGAGAGACAGGAGCTTCTCAGTGTGTTCAGTGCTACAGCCCGAGGGGCTTTAAAGGGATTATTGATTTTAGAAAATTAGATTTTATTAAGAGTTTTAAAAGCTTCCTCGTCTGAATCAAGGATGTTATTAGTCATAATGCTGTAAACGTCCAAGACAGACTTACTGCAAGCTGCACGACTGAAAATCAATGGTGGGGCTATATCCAACATTACACTACCCACTAGTAGTTGTAGTGTTACAGCTTCATCTCTGATTGGTGGATCTTGTTTTTACGGTAGAAATGTTAACGGCATCCACAAAAGTCATGCCAGCCGGTGAGTTGCTGCTACCGTGATGATGCTGGTTAGCTCAGTAACACGAAACAACCATGTGTTTACATTGATAATGGTTGGTTAGCGAGAAAACTTTGTAACAGCCATATGCTAACATTGAGGCTAGTTGGTTGGCTAACAAATAATCTTGTTCAAGTGGCTAACCGCCATGTGTTAACATAAAGAATGCTGGTTAGCTAAAAAGCGCTGTAAGCTAACATTTTTGGAGTGACTAACAGCCATATAATGTTGGTTGGTTAGCTAAAAAAACTTTGTTAGCTTACTCCAGATGACCTAACTGGATTTCTAACTACAAAATGCTTAAGATATGAGACTTTATCTATAGTTTAACAGAAGAAGATTTCCTTTAAGGGAAACCAAACATCTTGAAAGTTATGACACCCATTTGAATGTTTTTGGAAGTTATTCAGCTGCTCCTGCTCTTACAATCTTATATTACAGTAACTGCAAAACCACTGTAAAGATCTGTTGCAAAGAAAACCATACTCTGTATTGTAATGTGTCGATTGGATGTTTATTGCAGCTGTTGAAAGATCTGGGACGCGAGCTTTTCTTTGTATTTGTCACTTGATGTTTTATTTGCCTCGACTATGAATCACTTGACTACTCCTTCAGTATCACTGACACAAAAATAAGCAGTGGCTTGTCCTTCCTTGTAAAACTCTTCAGGCGTCTTGACAGTTTCTATGTCACACTGAGCTTTGTTTGTGTTTTTCCTCCCACAGCTCTGCGGTTCTAGTAGTCCTGTGTTTTTCTATGCGGGGTTAACTTGTGATAAAAGTCACATGCTGAGCTCGTAATTATAACATCACTTGCGCGTAACGTGCGATTTAGCCTGCTGGATCTCTAAGACGCCCCATTCTTTCATTTCTCGGCTCTTGGAGGTATTTTGTTATTTAAGTGTAGATTTGTGTCCCATCGGTGTGTCTCAGTACCTCCCAAAGAGATTAGAGGCCAATTTCACAGCCAGGGATTAAGCTTCATCCCTGACTAAACTCATTTTTCCCCCAATAGAAACCTTCATTGAGACAGAAAATTACTCTCAGACTCGTAGCAGCATTCATTTCTGCGATACTACCCCCCTACACTCCTTCGCGAGTTTGACAATTACTAATTATCCTTCAGCTTTCCCTGCAGCAGTTTCATTATTCAGCTGCAAAGTTTTATAAGTATTCATAAGTACTTGCTTGTTATTCCAAAATGAGACATTCACCCTGACAAAAAGGTGTCACACATGTTTCAATGCAAGGAAATTACAGCTTCTTTTAATAAAGTAAACCTGAAATAACATAAAAACATTGTAAAACATGGATGGCTGCACTGTTCTCCACAATGACTATGCAGTGTTTTGGAAGTCTTCATCTCCTTTAGTTCCAGAGTACAGTTGAGGACTTCTTGTCCCTGGTGTCTGACTGCACCGTGTCCAGCAGTATTAGGTTATCTGCTCTCCGGGGATTAGCTGATTTTCTCTGGTCTGGAGGAATGTGTGAGAGCTAAGTGCAGAGTACACCCACCCTGCCCGAGGAGCCAGGGACCAGGGTTTAACAGGGAGGGTGTTTTACATTAATGCACATCAATATTCAGGATATCTGCCTCAGTCCTGCAAAGGTCTTTAGTATGCATGAATCTGTGACATACGGATCTAGCAAGGAAAATAATAGTTATGTGTATTTTCTGTTTCGTCTCGGCTCTTATAGCTGGTTTTCTTAGTTGGAAATGTGGTCACTTTGTCCAACAACATCCGACAAGTTCACATGAACCAAAATCTGATGACAGTGATGCTTCTTCTGAACTTTAACTTTGATCAGCTGTGTTGTCGTTTCCCCATTTTGCATAATCTAGTTATGGGTTGTTGTGGATGCTGGTTGAACAGGACTCCCAAATATGTTTGGATGAATATGCAGTTTTTTTTTCTACACAAAATTACCATGTAACTGTGAGTGCCGTCTACGTTGGACCAGAGCCACCAACCCAAATTTTCGATGCATGACGACCTGAGAATGAGACTCACTCTCCAGAACTGCTTCAAAAGTTTGTTGCTTAATCCAAACAAACTGGCTTGCCTCGCTTCCTTAAGCCTCATTCTCCTTGTATGTGTCTGCTCTGTTGACTTTCATCATCAGCTTTAAAGTCGCTGAATAAACACACCTTTACCAAAATGCTAGCTATGTTTGGAGGAAGTTTGTTGTTATTTGTTTGGCCTATAAAAACGATTGAAAACCAATGTGTCACTGAGTGACATCGCACCAAACAGATCAACAGCCTAAATAAGGTTACAGTTCTTTTTGCTAAATTTGTTTGATAAAATGGAGTGTTGATGATGTATTGAGGAGTCTCAGGACCTGAGGAGTGAAGCTGCTGTGTAGTCTGGTGCTATTGCAGCGGATACTTCGGTATCCTTTGCCAGATGGCAGCTGGATGAGCAGCCTGTAGAAAAAGAAAAAAATGGCCTGCCAAATAAAGTTTATGTGTGGGAAACACCAATATGCACTATAGTTTTGGTCATATTCTTATTAATGCAGCATGTGAAATACCCTCTCGTTTACGACAACATTGGTGACATTTTGTTCTTTCACAAAATATTAACACAGTGATAAATAATCATCATTAATGTAGATATAAATGACTAAAGACAAGTTATGAGTAGGACAAGTTCAGAAAATGACATCACTTTATGGTAATGTCTCCTTTAAAACCAGGAAAAAACACTTTTTATGCATCTCCACGATTTAAAGATATCCAAAATATAAGACGATGTATAGTCTTGATGTCATGATAGCGATATAATGTTGTTATATTGCCCAGCCCTACACATTTCTCTGCGTAATTTTCAAAATGTAACCCTAACCATGAAAAAAACAAGAAATCTGGACCAGTTTTTTGATTGGCGGATTTTGAAAAAGTGGCCAGTGGAAACTTCACAGATCATACAGTAGTTGTACATATCTCATATCTCTCTACTTGTGGTCAACTCTGGAGACTAAATGAATGTCTTCAGATCTAAATTAGCTCCATTAGGAAGATTTAAATGTAGTATTTTAACAATGGAGGGTCTTTTAGAAAACCTCTAGTTGCTTTTTCAAGTTTTGACCATGTGCAGCATCATGTCAAAGATCCCAGACTCCTTGTAGCGTTGCTGTAAAAGGCCCCAACAAATAAAACCACAGCGGTCCAGCAGATATGTGGATCCTGGCCTGATGCTCTGCACTCACCAATCCAAAGTATGCAAGCACACATTACTTGTACAATACCCAGTATCATGCAGTTTGCTGCGTCGTTAGCCATTATTGTAATAGCTTCCAGCGTCCCACGATTCACAGAGATGTTAAAATAGGTCATTAGTGGAGTTAAAACCTCTGTGTCCGATAAACCTCCTGACAAGAACGTGGCGCAGCTGTATATCGTCTCTGTTTCTGGAGTAGCTGCTCATCGATTGGTGGATATTCTCTCTCTGTTTTGGGGTCTGTAACATTTTTGACCCGGTCTCAATCATCCTCAGGTGTTGTTTGGATCGGCTTTGATCAGGTCCAAAGTTTTCCACACTTCAACACAGCCCTTTCCCCCAGAGGGTTTTTGTCAGTCTAAGAATGGGCGAACAGGTGTTTTCAACCAAGGGTTTAATTTGGTGTCCTTTTTTTGTTTCATGCGCTGCGAACCCTTGGGATTTCTTTGACAGTTGTTATTTTTCAGCATCTTCACCGGGATCTGTTTAATCTCCAACAGACGTGGACGCAGATTTCGCTTCCGTCAGTCTCTTCGAGCAGCCTGGTCGGATTACTCATCGCAGCAGAATGCTCTTATACCCAAATGACGCCAAGTGTGCTGTGGTTTCCCACGCTTCTCCTCTGCTGTACCCGCGGTGATGTCATCAACCAGCAGCAGAGATGACATCATGTGTTGTCGTTGCTTACAGTGAAGTCTCAGGGGAGATGTGTGTTTTTTTGCTGGTGGAGGCCTCAGCTTAGATTTGGTGATTTTCTTGTAGAGGAAGGATTAAGGTTTTTTTTTGCTGTGGGAAGATGCCAAACTAATGCTCCCAATTTGCTCGAGAGATTTTGGCCAACAGAAACATAAATATTCATCTGATCCCCAAACATCATCAAAGCTCTGCTCCGGTCGTCCAAAAGTGCTGAACTAAATCCTCCTCTACTGGGAGAAAAAAAGGCCTCTTTACACCGAGTTATAAATTCAAAAATAAATGTTTCACAATAAAATCTTTTGTAGTTTCTGCATTCCAGTTCCAACCAGCAGCAAACGGTTTGAGGCCTCCCTGCAGAATGAGCTTCAGATCCTTTGCGAGAGGCTTGTTGTTGTAACCCTGGAATCATCATTATGTTTGCGGAAAAAAAACAAAAACGTTCACTTCCAGTCGTGTATTGATTTGTCTCTCAGCTCTCGGAGTGTATTTTCATTTTGCCAGCTACAAATTTTAACATCACTCCGTATTTATAATTCATCTGGCACGATTCCCTCCCCCCCTCCCTTTTTTTCCCCTCCTATGTTGCAAGATCTCTCAAATAAACAAAAGCGACCCCGGTACAGACGCCGCCGCAGACTTGGCCTCCGCCGCGTCTTGGAATGGATTCCTGCGCTCTCCCGATGTATTTGTATTGTTCGTCGGCTTTGAGGGGAGCTGCATGTTTAACCACTAACCAACAACGCTGATTATTATTTGATTAAGGGGCGGCGGGGCAAAAACTGCAGCAGGCAAATGAAATTAAAGAGCATAATAGAGCAGAACTAAATGCCAAAACACTGGGCAGCGTTAATCTTCCCTCAGCACAACAATGTGGGGCTGGAGGGGGAGTGTCGTTCGTGAGTTGGTGGGTCCGAAAACATGTTCTGTACTGATGTTGAACTTGTTCTGCAGGTCTGTCAGTTTTGAGCTGAATATGTATTTGTATATATATATATAAGATGAGCTGATAACAGCCAGAGAGAGCATGTGAGAGACGTGACACTACCAGCTGAAGTCGGTGTTGTTTTTGTAAACAGAAAATGCAGATTGAGATGCTGAGTCAAGCGTCTGTCTGGCCAACGAGTCTGTGAACATATTGGTGACAATCTGGACAGTCGAGATGTCGTTTGGTTGGAACAGGACGGCAGTCGCACCAGGCAGAGATGTCTTATTGCATTAGCAGGCTGTGTTATAGATCGGCGGGGGAAATGATTTGTTTGTTTGCTCCAAATGAATAAACGTTCTGTTTGGACTCTGCTGCAGATTTAATCAAGTGTATTTCCATTTTCTGCTATTTTATATTTCCACTGCGCTACAGTTTGAAGACCAATATATACTTTCTGCTCACTGCATTGATTTGATATTTGTTACTTTTCAGATTACATGCTGCACCAGAGCCACATGAGTGCACCTTTATTCCAATCATCAGAAGAAAAGCCAGGCGGATAAATCAATACATACTATTATATATACGTACATGTAAATATGTGTATTGTTTACTTTATTTGCACTTTTGATACTTTACGTAATACGTTTATTGCCATAACATCAGATACTTGAGTTTGACTTTTAGGTAAAAACACTGGACAAGTTACTGTCACAGATTTTGGTGAATTTCACTTGGTGTTTTATAAAGTTTCCTCATGGACGAACGGCTTTACTCATCGCTTGTCTCGTTAGCTCAGGTAGCCGTGCAGCTAGTTAGCTCAGTTAGCAGCCACTGTAAATGGTCCTCTTAGCCGACTGACTCTGCTCGTACTGGGAGAAGTGCTTGGACCTCTAACATAGGAGTTTTTAGACCACAGCGGGGAGAGTCAGCTAAAAGGACCGCTAACTGCACGGCTAACTAAGCTAACTAGCTAATCCTGATTAGAGCCCCTGTTACATTGAAGTCATTCTTTAAACTTTGGCCACTTTTAATATGAACATTTAACATTTTAATTTAATGTATACGGTAGAAAACAAGGAAAAGCACAACATGTCCACTTTAATCTTTCTCTTTTGTGTCTCCAATGTTTATTTAAATGTGTGTAGGAACAATAAGAGCTGCTTTAGTACCTCCACTTTCTAGTTTTTGGTGCAATACGTCCCCTCTGATGTTTGCTCTCTGTCTCTACAGTAAGCCGGCTGTGGTGTAGAAATGAGCAGCTGTAGAAAACGATAACTGCAGTATTGTCAAGCTGCTGTCTGCTCTTTCAAACCCAATGTTGTACTGTAGGTTGATCCTGTGTAATTCAGTGCGAAGGCAAACAAAGTGGTTCCTCGCTGTGTTGAGATGTCGGGAGCTGCTGTTGCGTCAGTGTTGCCTTCAGGGTGTTTCTGCTTCAGGCAGACGAGGGAGCGCCGCGAAGCGAACACCACCGAGATAAAGTTATTGTTCTAAAAGTTTTATGCTCTCTGCATCATCCTGCGGTCTTGTTTTGTTTATTCCCAAACCGCCACAGTCTTAACCCTGCTTTAAATTCACGCGTCTTCTTTCTCATTACCGTCCTTTTTCCCTTTGGTTTCTCTCTCTGGATGGACGCTTACATCGCAGCCTGACACTGATGATGGATGGATGAATAAAAAAAAAACCTTCCCCTCTGGGAGCGACAGAGGGATGGAATCAAGATGGTGGC
>CAEMYA010000423.1:160139-181656 GCA_903131615.1 Diplodus sargus | reverse complement strand
AGAGTGAGTGAAAGGATGATTAAATGTGAGAAATGGAACGAGGAAGAAAGGGACAGAAGGATGAAAAGATTTGGAATAAAATCAGAAATCTCCCTCGCCCCATGAGGTCCTCGTCACCCCACTGAAATCTTTCCCCCACAGTCGTCACACACACACACACACACACACACACACACACACACACATTATCTGTCCCAAACCAGAGTTATATAACTTCGATCGGGGTTCTGAGCCAGATATTTCCTTATGTAACCCCTCAGCTGAATTTTTTTTTTTACTTCTGGTAATAATTGAAGGGTTTTATTCCAATTTCCAGCAGAAAAGGCTCCAAATTTCTCTTAAGATCACTAAAGAAAAGTTTTACTTTTTATTTACTTATGTAATTCTTTTGTCAGACCGCACATAAACAGTTGGGTTTGGCTAAAGCTGCACGATGCTAACATTACTCAAACGCCTCTTTTGTGTATTTTAACATACGAGAAAATACAAAGACTCAGAAATCCAGATCATTAACACCCACATGCACCAAACTCCCAGTTATTCCTAGTTTTTTACAGAGGCTTTTCTTCATATATCATTCAAAACCTGATTCATAAACTTTTTTTTTTCCCAAAAAACATGCTGAAAATGTATTTATACGGCTGTTGACAATATTTTCTGATTTATAGAGTGATGAAAATCTGTAAATCCTTTGATTATAATGGAGTTTTGGACATTTTTTAATAGGATAGTACATCATCTGTGCATTTAAAGTTACATTTTCAGAAAACTTGTAATACAAAACAATCTGTTTAATAAGTAATAAATGATTGCCTCAACTGTCTCCCCCTAAATTACCACTACTAGCAAAGTCCCCTCAACTGGCAGTTAACATGCTACGGCTGCAACTAACGATTTCTGTCACTATCGATTATTTTCTTGATGAATCGATCATTTGTTTGGGCTCTAAAATGTTGAACAGTGATTCTGACGTCCTCAGATGTCGTGTTTTGTCCCAAACCCAAAGACATTCAGTTTACTGTAATAGAGGAGGAAAGAAAGCAGAAAATATTCACCTTTAAGGAGCTGGAATCAGATAATTTTGACGTTTCTTTTGTCAAAAAACACAAATAGTTGGTTTTTAATCAATGAATCTGCTAATCATCTCAGCTCTAATGAATGAATGTGCCATGATCATATAAAAAACATCTAATTTAGGCAATTTGTCCATTTTTCTTGGGTTGCTACGTGGCTATAATTGGGGTGATCATCCTCAAATAGTCAGTAATCACTCATATTGGTCAACATGAGGTTTATTGGGGGAAAATGATTTTTGTATTTTGACATTAGAACTTTATTTCATCCAACAGTGAATCTGTTTCTTTTCAGTTGGAGTACTCGGGATGCTTTTAAACATCCGACCTTTATGCAGACTGGTTTCCAGACGTTGCCTTCACATATTGATTTCCTGGTTTAATCCAGTCACGTTGGAGTCTTTCAGGTGCTGCTGCAGTGTTTGAGATCACACACTCTGCAGCATTTGGCCGTGGGTATCTGAAACGACGGACAAGCCTGGGAATGTTGTGCTCACGCTCACTGCTATCAGTCCAACATGGACAGCTGCTCATTCCTTACATGGCCAATCATCTCTGATACCAGACACAGATTGTGTAAGCAGCACATGCTTATCTAACATTATCAAGTAGGAATCCCACATTTTAAGGCCTGTCCATGTAGGGTTGGTGAGATGAAGTACAGTTCTAGCGGGCCAACACTTTAAATTTAAAGAATTAAAGACATTTTAAAGGGTTTTCTGTCTGGAATCATGGATTAAACAAACAAAAACCCACAGTTTTAGTCAGCTGAAAGCTATTAAACAATGGCTGCACAACATGAGAACATAGCATTTTATGTAATATCCCAATTTTTTGGATATTCCTGCAGTGAAAAGCCGTGTTGTCTCTTGAGATAAAGAGTTTGTCCGGGCCGGACTGTGGCGAGCAGACGAACGCTAATATATTTTAATGCCTCCCACATTTTCTTATTGAACTCTTAACAGTAATCTGGCCCTGTGGGGGGGTGGATTAGCAGATTAACAGCCTCTAACGTGCACATACGCACACAGACATAGAAATATACACATGCGTGCACGTGTATTAATGCAAATGTACCTACAGGCAGGCATTAAAGCAAGCTTAAGACTGCAGGTGACAACTCCCTGTCAGAATGAGCAGATTGGACGATTGACCACAGCGAGCTCAGGATGAAGGACTGATTTAAAGTCACATCGACAGCCGAGAGAATATTCTTTATTAAAGTCTAAGCAGAGAGAGTCGCTAAAAACTGACAGTTGTTGAATTAATTATAACGTGACAAGAGACAAAAACTTTAGATCTGTTATTGACATGAAGACACTTTAACCTCCTCCAATTTATTACATGAAACAAACATGAATACATCATCATTCCCACCATGTTTTCTAAAATAATTTCCCCAACGTTTGAGGTTTGACTTGCACATTCTTCTGCAATGCAAATGGGCTTAAATTAGCAATTTCTTGCTCTACATTTGGAAGGAAATTTGTACTCCCTGATCCCCATTTGTGGCTGTTTAAAACAACTATAAAGAGTAAGAGCATAAAGGAGTCTGTTGAGGTGGATTAAGTGTCAGAGCAGGATGCTTTCTTGGTTCCTTTTGAGGTTTTCAGGCCACTTCCAACATGTAGGAGACCCTGGGGTAGACTTTGAACACACTAGAAAGATTCATTATCTCATCTGGTACGAGAACACCATAGGATCCCCAAGGAGGAGCTGGAAAATGTTGCTGGGGAGATGGATGACTGGATCTACCCCATGGAATGGAAATCGAACAACAGGTTCCAAATTGTCAGATCCATCAGAATAGTACGGCCCCTGGGCTAATCAATCCCTGATGGCATGGTTTTATGAGACAATGCAAAACAATGACGTCAAATTCATGCTTCTACGCTTCTGGAAACTTGCAACAGCTAGAATTAATGGCGGAAAGGAAGAAACAGTCCAGAGCGACATTAGTCCTAGATGTTTTTCTGTAAAACGATCATTTTAAGTCCGAATGGCAACAATAAACTGAAACATCCGTCTACTCAACATGGACTTCGAGCCCAGGAACGACTATTGCTACAGCCAGCAATCAAACTACAGCTTGTGTGACTACATTTAATCAGGAATCTAAAGGGAGTCAAACAAGAATCGAACTGGAGTCGACAATCGCGTTGGTATCAAAAAAATGTCGGTTCCTATCCTGTCAGAAGTATTCTCCCTATTTTTCACCCAGTCTTGTTAGCGAGGTGTGCTGACTGTTACGGCTTCACAAGAATATCTAGTGTATACTTCCTGTCAGAAGTCTTGGAGATTCTCGGAGACGTTGTGCTGAGTCAATATGGCGGCACTGAAGGTGTAAATCACAGGGAGAGTGCGTCTATCTCATCCAGTATTCACGCTCGCCTCTTTGTCGTGCTTTGACGGTCCTTAATCTCCTCATGTATCGAATGTTTCTTGCTTTCTCTTGAGCCCTGAGTGAGCTAGACTCACGTTGCCTGGGGACGTCACGTAGCTTGTTCTACAACAGGGAATTGTTGATGATTTCAACAGCGAACAGTTCTGCCATGTCTTTAGTTTGTAGAAATTGGTGAAGACGGAGATCCCATGAGGATACAGCTCCTGTGAGAATTCAACCCGCTGCAGTTTCTTCAGCTTTACCTGTCATTCTTCTTTTACCAAATGTGGGATTTCTTCTCTTGTTCCTACATGTGTATATTCAAATGAGACTTTATAGAGAATCCAAAAGGTATAGACTTTAATGTTGGGAACCGAACTCGGTACTTTTAGAGGGACCAGCCGAATTACATTGGTTATACCAATTCATAAATAAATCAAAGTGTGCAGACGTCACCCCACCAGCAGATCGCTGTCAGTCAGGGCAACACTCTGCTGCAATATCTGAAGGTAAAATACAAAGCTTACACAACATATCTTACCTGAAGAAACACCTGGTCAAACACAAAATATAAGTGTTTGACAGTCTGAGTGTAAAGTTCCGATGTTCCGTTCTGAAGTTAGCATGGCTGCAGCCAGCGCCGTACTTGCTGTAATTATCGAGTTGGAGAAGTTGTTGCTGGAGATAACTGGGCTGTTTCCACTGTCTCAGTTGATGTTATCGTAGCATTTTACTAGCGTTAGCCAAATCTCAGGTACTAGGGACATTGGAAGTTCTGTACCAACAGGCTGTTTGGTGCGTTAGAAGATTGTGTGAGATTTTTAACTATGTCCGAAACTTAACCAGTATTTAACCAATAGTACTTGAATTGCACAGTACTTACTAGCAAATAGTATAGTATGCAAGCCCTTCAAAAGTGTTGATGACAGCAACAACAACAATACAATAGATAATATAGCTGCTGTTGCCTCTACTCAGGCTGACGAGACGCAGTAGGTCATGCAAGTCAAAGGAACTGAAGCAAGTCCAGGAAACTCGAGCAAGTCTAAGAAACTTGAAGAAGTCCAAGAAACTTAAACAAGTCTAAGAAACTTAAACAAGTCTGAGAAACTTAAACAAGTCTGAGAAACTTAAAAAAAGTCTAAGAAACTTAAACAAGCCTAAGAAACTTAAACAAGTCCAAGAAACTTAAACAAGTCTAAGAAACTTAAACAAGTCTGAGAAACTTAAACAAGTCCAAGAAACTTAAACAAGTCATAGGAAACTTAAACGAGTCCAAGAAAAATGAGCGAGTCCTGTTGCCCTCATACAACTTTAGATAAATGACCTGGATGACTGAGAATCTTCACCAACAACATTCCTTTTTTTAATAAATACCAGCTTTGCAACCGATGTGGCATCTTATATTTTACAACTGATGTTGCATTTTTGTTATTACAGAGAGTAAAACACTGAAAAAATATACCACTGGATATGAAATTCCATTCACCGAAATGGTTCAAATGTAACCTTAGACCCTAGAAGTCTACCATGAATAAGACTACTGAGAAAGATAACCGTGGTAAGCCTACTACCCCTAATATATGCTAACAAAACTAGCGTAGCGGATGGATCAATGTGACCATGTATATAAGCATCTTTATGAATGTCTTCTCAGTGTCTTGTAGACTTTCCTCAGTTGTGTCCTCTCTTCCTCACTTCATCCCTCAATTTTTCTGTTGTTGCTTTGGTTTTTGGGTCGATACTGTGGTCAGAATTTGGCCTTGGGTCACTGGACCGATGGACAAGTCTGGGATATCTTGAGGATTAAGTTGTAACACACACAGACACACAGAAACACACACAGTTTCACACTCGCCCACACACACTGCAATCACTGGAACACACACTGCTGTTCATTATTCAAGTCGTCTTTGAAAGCAGTCTCACATTGGGTTCATATTTAAATAAAACATTTGCATACAAGGAAGTGGATTCATACCTGCAGGATGAAAGTTAACACACATGCATGCACGCACGCACACACACACACACACACACACAGACACACACACATATAAAAGCAGGATTAAGGGCCTTGGATGGCTTTAAGGATGTGGTGGTCGGCCAATGAATGTGTGTGTGCGGTGGATCACGGTGTAATCTCAGTTATTCCCCTGGCTTGCTCTCTCGAGGCATGAACACACACACACACACACACACACACATACACACACACACACACACACACTTTTTGGTGTGTATCAGAGAGTAATCTGTGCTGCTGTCCTGACAGAGTCCTCGCTCAGCAAGAATCATTAAAGAGCAGTTAATTACCCATAATCCACTCCGGGCCAGATGTCTGCTCTGTCGGAGTGGTCGGACTGTGTGTGTTTGAGCATTTGTGTGTCAATATTTCGCACCATGTTTCTTCCCCTTCCTCCTACTTGCATCCCCGTACATGCTGGCTTCCTCGTCTTGTGGAGAGTTTTGTTCTCCGTCAGTGTTGCTCAACCGCTCCCTTCTTTTGTCTTCGCCTCTTTCTGATTCTCTGCCCACAAAATCTGTTCATCATCCCTCCCTTCATCCCTCCCTCCCTCCTCCCTCTCTCCTCCCTCTTACTCTCTCGTTTCGGTTCATACTCACTTGGACCCGGAGGGAATCAGACTTGATTTGTTGCGGTCTTCACAGCGCAAAGTCGGCGGTCCAAAGCTCCTGTCTGAGCCACCTTCAGGTACTGTGTTCCGATAATATACAGCATGCGTTTGCGTGTTTGGGTTTCACTGCATTTCTTGTGGCATTGAACGCAACATGATACTGTTGCAGACTTTGAGCTGGTTGCTTGGCAATAAAAGAAGCTTTATGGTTTAATGGTTACTTTCAGGTTTAAGTGTTAACTTGTTGATCTGGCAGGAAAGTTTATTTTACAACTTTCAGTTTGAGCCGGCACAGCTGATCTTAACTTTATTGGTTACAGAGGAAAATGTGTTGATTACCTGGATTTTTATGACGTCATCTGAATCAAAATCTGTTGCAAAATGTATGTTCTTATGTTGCTAAACTAAGTTTCTTAGTCCTTTCTTTCACGGTTCTTCTTGAGCTCTTGATTGTTTCACATGACCTTCATCAGCTGCCAGGTAGATCTTTAAATTTCTCTGAGCACTTTAAAGACTTCCCATGCATGTTGGCTTTGTGTGCTGTTGAGCCTCAACGACCATCAGAGAGTCACTGTGAAAATGTTTATTTGCTGTTCTTAAATGCAAACTTCCATCATAAAATAATAAAGATACAGTTAGTTTCGTTTTTGAGTTTCTTCTCATTGATTATTTACTAGCTTTGCTTACACGACAAGGTCAGAAAATCAGATAAATGTTGTTTCAAAGTCCCTTCTTGATCTAAGAAACCTTTTTATCTCTTATCAATCCATTCGGTTGGTTTATGTGTTGAACATTTTCCTTTCAGTATGTGTGTATAAGAATTCAGGTTTTCCGAGCACTTCTCGTCATCGTTGGTTTACGTTAAGTTAAGTTAAGTTAAGTTAAGTTAAGATTGACAGTTCATTTGAATATCATCCAAAGTTCACTGGTTAGTTTTTCTTGCAGACATTTAAAATTTTGCAGCATCATCACAGGAAATCAGGTCAGCTTTGATGAAGTTAAACATGCAAATTCACATTATTTTTAGTTAAATGCTGACCTTTGAGGGACTGTCAAGCTGGAGAGTTGCTACAGTTCTTTCATTGTTAGTGGTTAGCTTGCAAGCAACAGTCTACCGACCAACCTTACTGGTAGTACGCAGTAGTAGTCCGTCAGCGAGCCTCCAGAAGGATGCAGAAGAACTTTTCTGTGCCCATTTTCTGGTTTGACCCTGGGCTTATATAAATGAGGCTGTAGTCAGTAACTTGTTCCATCAACTTCACCGTAAATTCAGGTCAAAATTCAAATCCAGTGAAAGCTGGATTAACCAAGTTTGTCTGAACCACTTCTGTGTCGCCCACCAAAGAAATGTGATTCACTGCCGTCTTTTTCGTGCGACGTCTTTCAGGATGAAGTCGATCAAAATTCAGACGGCTCTCCATCACTGCCAGCATGTGATGTTTACTTGTGCAACTTTTTACACTCTGAGGTGTGCTGCGTGAAGGAAAATCAAAGGTTTCACACATTTTTGAAGCTCAGTGAGGGGTCTAGTTTCAAAACAAAGTTTCCTGTCCTTGAATAACCTCCACGCCTCCGATTTCCAGCCGTGTGACAACGCAGCTGGAAATTTCCCTCTTGTAAAAATGAGGTGCGGTGGTGTTTAATTTACTTGGAGGAATCGCTCGGTACGACCGGACCAGATTTGTTTGCAATTTTCTACACCTCGAGTGTGTCTGACACAAAAGCAAATGATTCTTCTCCGTCGTTTGTTTGAACTGGACCAACAGGTAGATCGTTCCTGGTGTCATTTTTCCTTCTTCGCAGCGGCTCTTTGAAAGCAGAATACCGATCAAACAGACCGCGGCCGGAGTAAACAAAGCTTGAATACTGTTGGTAAAGAGAAAGAAAAAGGAGGGAGAGCCCTTTGTTTGTTTTACTCTTGATCCCTCGTTTCTCTCAAAGCAACCGCGGGCGTATTGTGAGAAGGTTTTGGCTCGGCCTGCGCTGCATTGTTTGCATGTTGGTTCAAGGTCGGGCCTCGAGATAAGAGGACAGTAAATATTATGGGTGTGAAGAGAAAGTAAGTCAGATTTCTTATCAGTCTTTAGTGATAGATCTTCTGGTCATTCTTGTGTGAATATCTAGGACACAAAGAGAAAAAGACGGAGGCTGAAATGATAAAAAGAAGCAGTTCAAAGGAGGAACGACAGAGTGTTTGATAGAACCAGTCGTCAGCAGGAGACGATGAGAAAGAGAGCAAAAATGTCCCTGTTCTTCACAGCGATGGCTGACAAGACGCAGCCGCTCGTGTGAAATTGATGCCGCCGACTTAACGAGATGTTCTGAAAAATGGCTGTGGCAAAAATGAGGAATCAGCAAGAAAGAGAACGGCCCGCTCTCTTAACAGCGCTCCCCTTACCTCCCCAGGGCCGCAACGCCGTTACGTAAGCGGCGGGATCGAATATAGGCAAAAGCTGAAAGCGATCTTTGTGGGAGGCCCGGGGATGAACCTGGATTAAGGATGGTTTAGAGATATTTGTAAAAGGGAATCCCAGAAGACCTCACAGTGCAAATATGTTTCTGTGGAAACATTAGCTGTCTCATTGCAGAAGGACAACGTTGGAAGATGAGGGTTCAGTCCCTCGGGGTCGCAGCTGTCCAGGTGTTAAAGTGTCCTTGAGCAAGGCACAGGAGCAAAACTAGCTGTGAGGCTGTTGTTGCAGCTCTCCTTCATGTTTGGACTTTGTTTTCCATCAGTTTTCTTCATATTTTTTAGAAAACATGGACAGAGGAGCTTTAAACCTGCTTTAATTCAGTCAACTGGTTCCAAAAAGAAGTCTGATTCAATGTAGGTTTATGAGAAAATGGACCTACTTCCCACTTGATTTGTTACCTCAGTAAACAGTTTCCTGATGAGTTTATGGTGTCAATCTCTAGTTTCAAGTCTTGGCTACGTTGTGATTGATAAGTCACTGTCACAGTGTGTCCACAGGCTCCCAGTCTGATCCGTAATGACAAACTTGAGGCTTCACATCGATAGTCAACAAAACAACGGCTTGTTTTAAACTTGTGGTCTCCTGAGGATGAATCCAACGACTTTGGTGACTTTGGTGACTTTGGTGATCAGCAACCTTTTCCTCTGGTGCCTCCATGAGGTCCATGTGTATGTCCCTGACCAAAACTTCTTGAAATCTATTGGATTGATTGATTGATTGATCATTCATGTTCCCCCTCTGGGTGACTTTAGACCAAGAACTTTGGTTTATGACCAAATAGAAGCAAAACTAATAATCTCATCTCTCTCAAATGTAGCTTGTGTTTGCGAAAAAAGCATTTGTGGGCATGCTAATGGTGAAGCTGTTAGCATGTTGACGTTAGCATTAGCACAAAGCACCCCTGTGTGTAAGTACAGCCTCGCAGAGCTGCTAGCAGGACTGTGGACTTTGTTGTGTTTTTGATTGAACAGTTTTACTGGACTGTTTCTGAACTTTTGGGGGGTTTTGGACTTTCATTCTCTGGAATAAAACAAGGATTTTAAAGGCATCACTTTGGATTTTAGGGGAATTTTGATTGGGAACTTCTTAGACTTAATGATTAATTGACTAATCAAGAGAATAGTCAGCAGATTAATCAATCTCAAATTTGTCCAAAGCCCTTGAAGAAGGTTTAAAAACTTAGACAACCTGCTCTGGAGTCGACCATAAACTCTCCACTGAAAAGAGCAGCGTCAGTCTTGTCCTGCAGCTGACACACCTTTGAAACTTGACCTGTTTCATTATAACAAAAGCAATAATGATCCCAACAACAACAGGAACAATCTACTAAAATGTGTCTTTGGGGAGAGGAGATGAGCTGTGAAGTCATTTTTCTCAGTTGCACTGCTGAGGCTGCAGCTCTCTGCAGAAGTTTTACAAGTAAACCTCCCAGTGAAACGGCAGAGCGAAGTCCAACCGTGTTTCTCTGGAAGAAAACAGGCGGAAGTCATTGAGCTGGAATCTCGTCTTCATTTCCTTATTTTTGATCTTATCAGCGTATTACCAGAGAAAAACAAATGTGATACACACGAGAGGTCGATTACAATCAGACGAGGTCTAAACTCAGTCATGAAAACCTGCTAAACAACAAGGCGTACTACGGAAAAATGTGTGAACTTTGACGACCTGGAAATCAAAATATGATCCTTTAACTTACTCACGATGAGATGCCACTTTATTAAAGGTGCAGTATGGAAGTTATAATTGGCCAAGATTTGTCAAATTCATACTTAAAACCAAAAGGGGGGCAGCAGGTCACAAGAGCAAGAGCTGCTAACTGTAGCTGCCCTTAGCTAGGTAGCTCAGTTAGTCGTGACGCTAGCTTGTTAGCATGCTAACTTCAGTAGTTATCTCAGCAACACAGTGCACAGACATTATAATGTAAAAAGTGTTATTTATTCACATTCTGTTGATAAATTTAGTAATTTTTCATCTAAAGTTCTGACACAGTGCACCTTTAATCTTAAATAAGTGGGATAAACTAATTATTTTGTGTCTTTGTGCATCCGTTTTTTATAAATTTGGTCAAATTACTGTAGAAACGTTTGTGGAAAAGACATTATTGGAGAAAAACTTCTCCAAATCTTTCATTCCTTCTGCCATCAGGTTACTTAGAAAACAAGTAGAGGAATGTGTCAAAAAATAACCCCTGACCTATAAAACAGACTATAACTTGCTACATTTTCACGCCAGCAGTAAATACGGCTGCGTGGGCGTGAAGTCTTTTTCCAGACTGTTGATATTTTAGAGCACATTCAGCGCCTTCGTCTATCAGCTGCTAATCAGGATGTGTGAGGAAGACGAGGAGGAGGAGGAGGAGGAGGTGGAAAGGTGACAAGACAGAGTGGAGCTGGAGGAGGAGGAGGAGGAGGAGGAAGGACGGAGCAGATTTATGATGGCAGCAGGTTCACTCTGTTTGTAACCGATCAATATAAAGACACAGCGAGAGGGAGAAGAGTCCGTCTGGTGTGTGTGAATTCATGTTTTCTAATGTCTTACAACCAATAGATTTCCTTTCCTTTCCTTTCCTTTCCTTTCCTTTCCTTTCCTTTCCTTTCATTTCCTTTCCTTTCCTTTCCTCCACTCTCCTCTTTATGCTGAAGTTTGCTGAAAGAATTATTGGTCCACACTTAATATCCTTAATCTCTTAATGCACCTGCACTGAAAAATACAATAGCGGGAAGTCAGATGTCACTAAATTATTGAGACGTCTGTCACGGACTAAAATCCTGATGGGATATCCTTTCAGTCCTCCTGAGGGTTAACACTTTACAGAGGAGATGTGGCGCCGTAAGAGGTAGAATATAACATTATATAACATGTTTCATGAAGAATATGGCGGACAAAGATGGAGAGTTTAGGAGGTGAAGAGTTTTGGGGATGTGAGTGGAGCAGAGAGGACAGTTATGGCCTCCAGTGCTTTCTGCTGTTTGTTCCTGCCAAATGGACTCGACTCACAGGATCTGTGTGTATGTGTGTGTGTGTGTGTGTGTGTGTGTGTGGCCAGGTTTAGTCGATGGCTAACGGCGACCTGTTTTCTCTTTGTGCGTGTGTGTTTGTGTGCATAGTTAAGTCGACTTTTTTCGCTCTGAGTACACGTCTCTGTATTATTTTGAGGCCTTCTCATTCGATGACTACGACCGCTCCATTATGGACGACCTGTTTATATTTGGTTGTCTTGTTCTGTGTGTAGTCTCACAATAACAATAGTTCTATCAGAGTCCATCGCAGCAACCGACCTTCTGCAGCAGACACATTAAAGCTGTTACAGGTCGTAGTAGGTATTTGTTGTAGAACCCAACATCAGACACCAAGACGTGGAGAAGCATATAAAAGCTTTCCTTCCCTTCCCTTCCCTTCCTTTCCTTTCCTTTCCTTTCCTTTTCTCTCCTCTCCTTTCCTTTCCTGTCCTCTCCTCATTCCGTATTCTCCTCATTTCTCCTCTCACCCTCTCAATCTCATTCTCTGTGCCGCTGCCTTCACTTTCAATTTCTCTCCGTCCGTCTGAATCCACCCCGTCTCCCCGTCTTCATTTATTCATTCCTCTGACTTCACTGTGCACCTTTCCTTTCTTCTTCTTCCTCCTCATCCCACCTCCATCACTTCCCTGCAGCCTCTCTTTCTCTGCAGTTTAACTATATGGCCAAAAGTATGCGGACACCCAGACAGACAGAGTCTCCTCTGGATATGAGCTGCAGAGATTTGCTCCACATCAGCCACATCGATCCACAGCAAACTAGAAACCATTTCTTTATGAAGCTGGCTGAGTGTTTTGAAGCCACGACACATTGAAACAGGAAGTAACCTTCCCAACGTTGTGGCGTTTTGTCTGAAAATGTTAAAACAGAGCTTCTAGATTGTTAAATGTTGTCTCACAAATGCTATTTTTTTGCTACAATTGTGATAATATGGCCAAAATAATAAGAACAAATAACCATGAGTGGTTGTAATTAATGATAAAGCACCAATATGAGACCAAAAACAAACATGAATATGTTGAAACTTTGCATTTCTTTATGTTCAGTTTGAAATTTTAGGTAACTTTAGGTATGAAATCCACCTCGTCAGGGTTCTTAAAAGATCATGTTTGACTTAAAATACCTGGTTTTGTTTCCACAAACACGTTTTTTGTCAAAATGATCAACTTGTTTGACTCCTACAAATGTTGAAACCATCTTGAAACAGTGGTCTGTCTCCAAACTGGGCGCAATTTGAAACAGATTGTAGAAACGCTGATGTGATACATGTGGCTTGTACAAATTTGAGCACACCTGTGGTTTGCAGAAAGGTAAAATAGCAACATTTTGTTCTGGCGACTGGGATGTTTTATTGGAATCATATTCACAAAATGTAACACAACAACATCTCTAAGGAGCTGAAGGCTGAACCAAATCTGAACTAAACCTGACATAATGAGCACAACAATATTTGTAAAAAAAACCAAAACAACTATTTTCTTCATGTGAGGCAAAATATTCTAGGAAACGAGCAAGAAATCATCTCGAACACGTCGTTTAGCATTTAAACCAGAAGTACAATTGGCATGTTTGGATAAAAGAGGATGAGATTGATGATTTAAAGACATTCAGGAGGAAAACAGATAATTTAAGTGTGTCAGAAATCTTGAAATATTCTCATTTATTCTCATTTTTGTGGTTGTATTATTTGAAAATGTTGACGTCTTGTGACGGGTTGTGAACTTCACTCGCCCTCAGCCCCTGAAACACTCAGACTGAACTATATCGACGGCGATGGCGTACTTCGGGCCACATAGTGCGTCTCCTCTCTGTTTTCTGGTCACATAGAGCCAATCCATCTCTCTCCGGAGCGACCCCTCCCCTTTTTTCTTATTTCTCGCTCTACCTCTTCCACTCATCCCCCATCTCTCTCTCTCTCTCTCTCTCTCTCTCGTTCTCACTCCATCTCCCTCTCTCGCTCGTTGCCTCCTGATTGGCCGCTTCCTGCCTGGCTCTTTATGAATTGAACAGCAGCGGCTGGATGCGACTGGCTGGAAGCTAATCAACTCAACCAATGCTCTCTCTCTCTCTCTCTCTCTCTCTCTCTCTCCCACACACACACACACACACACACACACACGAAATATACGCACATGCTCATCGGCAACAGCCAAACCTTTCATTGAAACGTGTAGAGGTGCTCACACACACTTTCTCTCTCTCTCTCACACTCATGTCCACACACACACACACCGGCACACAGCCTGCTTTGTCAACAGCTCACGTAGCGCGTTGCACTCGGGCGAGCACACACACACACACACACAGCGCAGGACACACACTCTCGTCTTCTGTCACTCTCTCGCTCACCCTCAGCCGCAATCACATGCCGAGCTTCTCACACACACACACACAGACACACACACATATAGACATGCAGTCACACACACCGGGATGCAGTCGGCTCTAGTGATGCTGTGACGCTCGGTCGTCCCTCTCTCTCTCTCTCTCTCTCTTTCTCACACACACACACTTTTCTCGGTTTCATCTCGCACACACTCGCACGCTTTGACACTCGACACACACACACACTCGTCGTCAGCCTCTGTCTCAGTCAGTCAGTCAGTCAGTCAGTGTGTGTGTGTGTTGGTGGTATGAGGCGGTGATGTTTTGGGACAGGAAGAATAGTATGGGCAATTCCCAACGACGGCCCAAAGGAAGACACAGACCCAAATCGGCAACAGGTACTTTATCTCTCTATCTTCCTATTCCTTCATTTTCCATCTCTCTCCGTCCGTCCGTCAGCCTTTCATCCGTCCATCCATCCATCCGTCTGTCTCTCTGTCAGTGTGGCGACCACTCAATCAAAATAATGCCTCATACCCTCCATCCATCCATCCATCCATTCGTCGTTCCTTCGTCTACGTGACACATTTCATTCATACGTTCATTCTTCCCTGCGTTTGTCCTCCGATCTCTGCATCCCTCCGTCCGAAACGTCTCGTCTCCAGGTGCAGCAGCTGCACACCTAACTTGGTGAAACCTCAGTGTACCCACCACTCGTCTGCCCTTTCTTTATTTTCTTTTTGCTTTGTTGTGATTTCTGTGCCTCACGTTCAGGCGACTCACGCCCAGACATCCGTCCCTTCACCCCTCCATCCACTCGTCGATCTCCACCATGCGTACATACATGCATGTTTGTCAGTCACAGAAGTGTTTAACTCTTGGATCTATCTCGTATTCTTCCTCACCCCTCCATTCAAAATGTGCTCATGTTACTCTCTTTTCACTCCGTCTGTTCATTTTCTTCCTGTTTATCTCTGCCACGTCGTTTGTTATCTCGAAATGTGCCCGTGTCACGTCGAATAATCGAGGGTTTTATGTCCACGCATCCATTTTTTATCCCTTCGTCACCCTTACATGCATCTGTACCTCCATTTATTCCGCACACATACATGCCGGTCAGCCTCCGTTCACTCTATTCATATTGATCGAGTATTGCTGTTTCATCACGTCCATTGTTCTGTCCACTGGTTTCATCCAGCAGTTTCTGCGACCCTCGATCCAAGTTCTTCCAAACCAGCCACTCGTCTTTTCATCAATTTACGCTGGAAAACCTGCGTTTATTCCCTAAATCTCGTCTGGTTTCATCGATTTCCCATCCATCCATTTAAATCTAAGTGTCTCACGTCCATTCATGTCTCTTTTAACCCCTTCAATCACCCACCTCTTCGTCCTCTCACCTGTCCATATATCAATGTATGTATCTTGTATTGGTTTTATATCCAATGACGCTGTATTTTGTCCATTTTCTCCCAGATTCTGCACCCTCCTTCCAAAATATCTCAAATCAATGCGCCATGCGTACCTCATTTTACCCCTTCTTCACACCAAACACTCATCTTTTCCTCCATTCGTGCTGGAAAACCTGCATTTGTTCCATATATCTTTATATTGATCCGTGTCTGGTGTTGGTTTTCCACCCAATGTGCTTCGTTTCATCCATTTTACCCTGATCTCTGCATCCCCCCATCTCAAATATCTCATATCTAGTTATCTCACGTATATTCTTCTCTTTTTGACACCAACCATCCATATTTTCTTCCATTCACTCTTGAATGCCTGTACGTAATCCATATATCTATCTATTGATGTATCTGTCTCGTATTGGGTTTTCCATCCAATGATACAATCCTTTGTTTCATTTCGCACAATTTCAGCATCCCTTGGTCCAAAATATCTCATATTAAGGTGTCTCACATCAATCTGTTGCCAAAAACCTGACACTGATTTTTTTCTTACATCGTCATCGACAAGCCTGTATTTATGTTACCAATCTATCCATCTATTGATCCATCGATCTAGCATTGGTTTTCCATCCAGTGTGCTTCATTTCAACCACTTCCCCACCAATTTCTGCTCACCTGCATCCATAATATGCCAAATATATGTCATGTTTCCCTCTTTTTACTCCTTCATTAACACATTAATCCATTCTTCTTCTGCTCCATGCACACTTCCGCCCACCAGCCTCTTCGTATAGCTGTATATCGATATATCCATCGAGTATTGGTTTGCCATCCAACCCAATTGACACCTCTCTTCCATCCATCTATCCAACACTTCCTTTCGTCCATTTTCTGCTTCCCACCATCCAATACATCCCATATAAATGTGCCTCACGTCCATGCGTCCCTCGCTTTTTCACCCCCCTTATCAAACCATTAATCAATTATCTTCCTCTATCCACACTTGAGCTTGAAAGCCTTTCTCTGTATCTGTCTATTGATCTGTCTATCAAGTGTTGGTTCGCCGTCCAATCCGTCCTAATGATCTCTCACTCGTCTCATCCCCTCCGTCAGTTCATACCGTCATACATTCCTCGTTCCATCCATCCATCCATCCATCCATCCTTTCCTTTAGTCATCTTTTCCCTCGTCTGGCTTGCCAGGTTTGAATGAACTAGGTCAATTGGTCTTTTGCCTCTTGGCGTGCGGCTGGGCTGAGAGTGTTTCTGTGTGTGTGTGTGTGTGTCGTATACAGTCGTAGCTTTCGGTTAAGTGCTGATGCTGCTGAGCTGAAAGTGTGTGTGTGTGTGTGTGTGTGTGCGAGTGCAAATACCAAGGTTTTATGTTTCACACACATTTCTCATACCGCTGCAGCCTTGTGCGTTCCGAGTGTGCTGCACTGCCTTCGTCCTGCACGGCTGGATGGGATTACTAGTGGGCTCTTTAATTATCTCTGAGGGCGAGCGAGGTAGAGGTAGTGTGCGTGAGAGAGAGAGAGGGGAAGGGAAACGAGAGGCGAGCGGAGATGACAGCCCTTGTAAATCTGCCCCTCTTACTCGCTTCCTCGCCGGACGATAAAGGAGGAAGAGGAGAGGTTGGAGTGAGAGACAAGGAGGGGAAGAGGATGAGAGGACGAGAAGGAACATGAGTGTGTGGCACGATGAAGAGCCGGGTGGATGATGGGAGGAAGAAGAGAAGGAGGAGGTGGCTTTTGAAAAACACACATGCAAAGTGTTTGTGTCATGCTGCAGAGCTGCACAGAGCTCACACACACACACACACACACACACACACACACACACACACGCTCCAGCTGAGAGTAAACACACCCATATGCTCACTCTCATTCTGTCCACACACACTTATGTGCATATGCCCCGGAGATCAATGTGTGTGTGTGTGTGTGTGTGCAGGAGGTATATATGTAAGCTTTAACACAAACCGACAGCCCACCAGCTCCACACGCACCTGCCCGCGCTGCAACAATCAGCGCGAGACGCTTCCTCGATACGTTTGACCTTGACTTCAGTCGGCGATACCGCACTCGTGTGTTTTACCGCCTTCAGAGGCGACGCTCGCATTACTGTCAGCAGGTGCCGCGTCGCGTTTCCAGACGGCGTAATTTACCGTGATTGCTGCTGCGATGATGATACGGTCAGGGACAAGAGGCGTAATTGGTGCTTAATGGGCAGAAGGAGGAAGCGCGCTTGTCAGGAGCGAAGGAGAAAACAGCCGCATCCGTCATGTGGTCACTCAAAACCACCTGTGTTGAAATTTACCTGCGAGGACCTCATGTGGTAAATGGAGGTATTAGGATATGGCGTGATTATAAGGTTCGAAGCTGTGGAACTGTTCTGTGAAACTAGTATGTTCAAGGTCAAACGAACTCTGGTGTTTAAACGTTTTAGCAAACATACACAAGAGGCCGGGACGACTTCCAACATCTGAAATCCTGTCTCTGTTTACGATGACATTTGAGATTTTACACTGCAGGAATAAATCTTAGGAAAGGAATGTGGCAGCTACAAAACACCCGAGGTTAGCAATCCAAAGTTAGGATGGCTCAGACGCTGTGCATTAATTCAAAACAACTGCAAGAAATGGCAGGAGAAGCTAACATCCAAAGCAACCTGTTGGGGAACCTAGCACTGATATTAGCCTGCCAGAAAAGCTAACACTGATATTAGCCTATTGGAAAAGTTATGCTGTTGTGCTGTTATGCTGTTAGAGGAGCCGATAACAATGCTAGCCTGTTCGAGAAGCTAACTCTGATCTTAGCCTGTTGAAGAAGCTAACACCGATGTTAGCCATGTGTCAAAAGCTAACACAGGTCTGTTTGAGAAGCTAACACTGTTGTAAGCCTGCTGGAGAAGCTAACATCACTGTTAGCCTTTTGGAGAAGCTATCACCAATGTTGGCCTACTGAAGAAGCTAATGGAGATGTTAGCCTGTTGGAGAAGCTAACACAGATGTTAGCCTGCTGGAGGAGCTAACACAGATGTTAGCCTGTTGGAGAAGCTAACACTGACGTCTACCTGTTGGTTACAGTTAGCACTGTTGTCGACCTGTTGGCGTGGTTAACATAACGGTTAGCCTTTTGAGGAGCTAACACTGAAGCTAAATTGTCCTTTGTTTCAGCCTCAGAACATAAGAAACAGTTAAAGTGTGGGAAAGTGCTCATGTAGCCTGTGAGATTTGAGCCTTTGCATTGTTTATAGATCTCCAGAAGGTCGTAAAGGTGCTGTTGATACAACTGTGACAAATATACCAATTTGATTTAATCGTTTTTGTACCTGTGTCCTCTTTGTTCTGATGTTTCTGGACGGCACTATCCAGAAATCACCTGGTAATGAAAACCACATCTTTAATTTCCTCTGTTCAGCCGTAACTGCTCACATTAAAAAGCCCATTTTTTTCCTTGTTCTGGTTATTTTCCCTTTATGTCTTCTCCGGTTTATTACCAACAAACTGAAACCGACGTGTACAACACATCTGTTCAGGACGGACCTCCGGAGTCCGTTTGATTAAAGAGACGATTTCAGCTCTTTTAACTTTAATCCATTTGATCTTTTCTGATCGTTTAGTTTCCTCGTCCCTTTCTTCCTCTACCTTTATCCCTCTCTGTCTTTTATCTTCTGTGATTCCAACACACACTTTCTCTATGTGCGTTTCTTATGCGGGGATCAGACTTCATGATGTTTTCCCCATGTAGTTGGATTTGGCAGATGCTCGGTGGCTGACAGTTTGTTGTTTCGTCCCCGCGCCGTGTTTCACAGCAGAAAACAACCACTTATGTGTCTAGGACACCTCACCTGATCGGAATGACAAGCTTGTAAACATTTCTTTTTGACTCCTTTGAGTTTGACGCCATTTACAGAGCAAAGCCTTGGATGCAATGGGCCTTAACGTTTATAATTGCTGAATCTGTCTTCATTTCGTCTTGATCTGTCGTCTTTTGGACGTATTGCAGGTTGTAGGACCTTGAGCTATGATCTTTGGGGGTTAAGTTCCTGGCTTCAAGTCGCATAAACATGAAGCCATCAACATCTCCTGATTGATCCGCTACTGAAACGATGACGAATAGTATAAATCCAAAGAGACATAGCGCCATATTTCAAGGTAAAGCAACATATTAATACCCGTTAGCCGTTAGCACGTGACTGTTTCTTCAAAGTGTCTTGACTTTGTGAAGTTAAACTTACTTCCTTTGCTGCCATCCCTCCACACTTTTGGTTGGAGACCTAATTTACCTGCTGGGCTACAGACTACAGACAATAAGTTTACCCCAAACTAGCAGATAGCATGAGACTTTGGGTAGATATCAAATATCTTAGCGAAGCAACAAAGTCGGACCACTTTGTTTAGATATGTATCTTTGAACGTTACATCAGAGGGAGAGATGTTTCTGTTTCTGTCAGCAAGTTGAAATTATTCATTGTACGCTGATTTCAGCTAGAATCTGAGAAGGAAAGCAAGTCTCCATCTTCCATTAGGTGCATTAAATCTTAAAATCTCCTTCGACATCCGTTGATGGAGACGCAGTGACCATCTTTGACAGACATGTCGTGTGATTTGATACCATCTCGCATCGCCGTTCTTCCCTTTTCGCCTCCTTTCCCCCCGATCTCCATCCGACTCTTTCACACTCTCGCCTTCGGTTTCGCCTCCATTTTCACTCTTGCCTCGTGTTCAGTTTTTGTGTTGCCAGGGTGCTGACATTCTAATTCCTGCAAATTAAACACGTGAGCGCACACAGGTTTCTCCATATGATGCCTATTTCTGTGCTCGTCTGCTGCTACGCAACCGCTGTCCTTGTGATCACCCGATAACACTCATCCTTTGTTCCCGTTTCCAACCTCAAAAATACCCCAAATTGTTTTTTTCTTTCCACTACTTTTCCTCCACTTTGTCATTATTTGTTCTTTTTCCATTCACTCGCTCATACTAAAAGGCATGACCGATCGACCGACCACACACACACACACACGCTCACGTGCTCTTGCACACATGGCAAGCATGTTCATTCATATATTTTCAGATGGATGATGTCATCTTCAGCAAAGCCAGCAGCACCCTGCAGCAAGAGAGTGAGAGAGAGAAACAGCGAGAGAGACCCTGGGAAAGAGAAGGGGTGTGTGTTGAGATAATTGGATGGAGGCGAGGAGGAGGAGGAGGAGGAGGAGGTGGAGGGTTTAGAGGCAGCGATTGAGAGATCAGAGGCGAGATACAAGATGTGAGAAAGAGCAGCGAGAGCAGAGAGATGCAGGAGGATAAAGAGAGCGAGGGAAGATTCTGAAAGAGAGACAAAGAAAAGCAGAGGAGGAGAAGAAGAAGAAGTAGGGTAGGAGACAGGAAGCAGAGCCTGGGAGTGAGGCTGCTGCTGCCATGGCAACCATACAGGTGTTAAAGCAGGTCAATTGGATGCCAGTCGGCGCCCTGCCAATGACCAACAAGTGTGTGTGTGTGTGTGTATTCACAAGTTTGTTCATTCATTACCAACAGTGTGTGTGTGTGTGTGTGTGTGTGTGTGTGTGTGTGTGTGTGTCGCCTACTGATCTGTTTGCCGCATGGCGAGCAGGTCACATGATGACTGGGCTCAAGTCAAAACTGTGTGTTGATGACAGCAGCGGGAAACTGACTTTGTTTTGTGTTTCAAACCTCCAGTGTCATGAAATCACTAATAAGCAGCGATGGAGGAAGTGTTCAGAGAAGCAGTGCATCCTGGGTTTGCGGCCACAGAAATGGCCATAGATAGTCCGCCTTCCAAGGGAAAATTGCCGTCTTTGCTCGCCACAAGAAGAGCTGAAAACCTCCTGATGGGAGTCATCCTAACTCAACTTGAATTTTAAAGTGGCTCCTGGCTAATGTGCAGCCAAATAAAATGTACAAATGCGGCGGAAAATCTGAGAACTTGCAACATCTTTACAGAGACCTGTCTCCAGTCCAACATCCCTAAACATCTGTAACAAATCGGATGAAGATGTCCCAGGATGTTGAGGTGGAGACAGGTCTCTGTACAGACATTGAGGTGGAGACAGGTCTCTGTACAGATGTTGAGGTGGAGACAGGTCTCTGTACAGATGTTGAGGTGGAGACAGGTCTCTGTACAGATGTTGAGGTGGAGACAGGTCTCTGTACAGATGTTGAGGTGGAGACATGTCTCTGTA